>CM033633.1:5495067-5515067 GCA_019453435.1 Rhinogobius similis
CATCAGGAGAAAATATATATGTTTTTGTTTTTAGAAGATGAGTTTAGAGACGGATCAAGTCGACTGGAGGGCCTTGTTTGGCTAACGACAGGTTTAAGCTCGAATTCTTAGGTTTTATTGGAGAAATACTCACAGAAATGTTGAGCCCACAATAGTTTTTCCTTTTATCTGCAGATATATCACAGACTTTACCACAAATTATACTTTGTGTGAAGCTCAAATACAATTTTGAGGCTAGAAAAGTGAATATCCTCCTTTGTTACAGAAAAACAAACTAACTGACATTTCTAGCCTGGAAATTCAAAACTGTTGCTTATTTTTTAATCACAAAAACTTCAAAATCATTACTTTTTGATCTTATGTCAGTTAATCATTGAAAATGTGTGCTGTCCACTTCATTTTTCCTCCAGTCGCCTCCTTTTCTAGAAACTTGTCCAATCTGCTCTTAAACATTTGTTATTCTTCCATTGAATCCACTTCATCCATAGATTTCTCTGGGACATTGTAACTTCAAAGGCCGTTGTCTTAAATGCATTTTTCTCCTCTGGGACAGAAGGATCACCACTTAACAATAATATTATAAAAGCAGCTCTATTGCACTGACACATTTGCATTTCTGTCTGGCCAGCTGTACATTTCTGTATTTAGTCTAAGTCTATTCTATTTTATTTTATTCTTAATCTTATGCAGGCCCTTTTTTTATATTTTGCTAATATTTTTGTTTCCATGGAGATGTTATACTGTTGAACATTATAGGTAAAAACAATAACATCTCCACGGAAAAAAGATACATAGTGCACCTTTAACTAAAGATATGAATCTGGATAATTTCTTTATATTTGAGGTCGTTTGACTTCAGGACCACTCTGCAGGTCAGTTTATGAATAATATGTGTGGTATTATAAAAGACAAAGAGTGAGTTTTGAGACAATAATGAATGTTGTGTTTTTGTGAATCTAAAGTGAGAAATGATAAAGGTTTTGATGGGCTGTTACAGTGAGAGCAGCCCTCCTGCTCCTGTGGATTTGTGCTTTAATAAATCATCTGTGACTGCATTTTTTTCCTCAACACTTTTGAACGTTTGAATAAAAGAATGGTTTCAGATGTTGTAGTGCCCAAATGAACCAGTAAGAGGTCAGTGTTACATTAAAGCAAACAAGGAGGGATGTGGGTTCAATCTCTGCTGTAATAAAGACATCAGACAAAACCAGAGCAGCTCCATCACTGACAAAGCCCTTCATCCCAACATTTAACACTAAACTAGTCAAAAACACAACTCCACATTTGAATTAGAGATTTTCTGTAACACTATTCTATTGTTTTCTTTGATAAAAGTATATTTGTGTTACTTTAATCATCCCAAGTCTGGATTCATTCATGCTTTTAAATTCACACATCCTTCATTTTTCTTCACTTTTGTCTTAGAAGTTTCAATGATTGTTTTTAAACTACTCTGACAAAAACAGAAAATAAGAATTTGACTGAATAATTTTGAGCAAAATCTATCTATTTAGTTACTCCACACAATCTGCAGATGGTAATAAATCTAACACCAACAACAGTAACTCCTCAAACGTCTGTTTTTGATCGTTTTACAGATGTTATTTATTTTCTGGTCAAACTGGTCCTTCTAAATGAGATAAACTTTTTTCTTTTTCGACTCATTCAAAGTTTACAACGTTTTATTTCACAAAATAATTTTTTTATTGAAAGTAAATTACAAAAACATTTAAATCATTGTCTGACACTGAGCAACTTTTACAAATTATGAATAAAACTCAACAAAGATTTACAAAGTGAAACACAGAGAACAAACATGTTTTAACTGATGGAGATTTAGATTAAATAAGTAAATCACTTTTACTTTTTTAATTACTGTATTGAAGCACAGTTTTTTTTTATTTAAAAAGAAATGCAAAAATGTCCAACTCAATTTCAATGTCACATTTATGTTTTGTTTTTAATTAAGATAATGTAATTGTCATCACAAAAAAATAACTATACTTTCTTTAATATTTCCATGTGATCTTAAACTAGTGCAGATAAAAACCAAGAACATTTACAAATAATTCAGAAAAAGGTTAATTCTCCTGTTTTTGTGTAATTCATTTTAGTATTGATTTTTATTCAAATGAGTGTCTTCAAAACCCAAAATGGATTGGAATCTAGAGATCAACTTTTTGGACAAGCCTCAAGAGTCTTTTCAACTTTTCTCTCATTAATTAAATTTAAAAAGACACAGATTTGATCCTTAAACTTTAGAGAACAAAGCTGTTATTTAGGTTTAGGGAGATGTGCAGTAGCTCCAGGATTAAACCCAAAGATATTTCCAATCCAGACTCCAGCGTCAAGCGTCTGAGTGAAAATCGTCTGGACTCTGTGCAGGAGGCTCATGGTTCTTTCAGAGACGCTGTAAGCGCCAAAACCCCTGCACTGTGGTCCAGAATGAAACCCCGATTCTGGACGAGACCGGACCCTTGAGACCTGGGACTGGACTGAGTTAAACCAAAATGAAGGACTGGTCTTTGTCACAGTATAAGGCTCCAGGATTTATCAGTGTATCCAAATCCACATTCAATAGAGTCTCTTTTACTCTGAATATCTTTGTATGAAACTGCTATCTCCTAAACCCACTCCCCGCTCCACTCCACCTCCCAGTAAACTAGCGGCCCGTCAGGACTCTCTCTGCTCAGGGACCTGCCACTTGTGACTGAATCTGTCTGAGATGATCCAGGATAACTCTGGGTCTTTACTCATAAATGTCACTCTTTCTGTTTCCATCAGACAGAGACAGTCTGGTGTTTTGCTGTGTTTGGGTCCAGAGTGATGTCTGTAGAATATTATAAGAAGTCGTCTCTGGTCCTGGGTTCTAGCTGGTGACAGTAAAACATCGACTGGACTCAGAGCCAGTGAGAGCGTTGGTCAGACCCTCCTCCAGAGTGAGCTGGAGTTTGTCCCTGAGCGCTGACACAGCTCTGGGTCACTTCCTCAAAGTGCGGGCTCCGGGGCCCTGGTCTGAATCCTGGCTGGCTCTGGTGCTCTGTGTGTCTGTGGACAGTGAAGGCGTAGAGGCTGGTAAAGGAAACTGGTTGTGGTCGGGGCTGGAGGGACAGTGTGTCCAGCTCAGAGATGCTCCTCTTCAGCTCCAGTCACGTCCCGCTGCAGTTGGTCCTGGAGCTCTTGAGACTCGGCTCAGTTGGGTCTGCTCCTGGGAAGCGGATCTGCACTGCTCCACTTCAGAGCGTCTT
Organism: Rhinogobius similis; assembly: GCA_019453435.1. Lineage (NCBI taxonomy): Eukaryota > Metazoa > Chordata > Actinopteri > Gobiiformes > Gobiidae > Rhinogobius > Rhinogobius similis. Next base: position 5,498,316 of record CM033633.1, read on the forward strand.
TTCTCCAGGAGAAGGGCCATCTCTCTGGAAGCTGTCCCCGCTGCGCTGCACTGCTGTCTGGGCAGAGCGGCTGATGTCCTGGGCCTCCTGTTTGAGCCTCTCTTTCAGGTCTGGTCTCTTTGTCCTGGAGGCTCTGGACCAGCAGGGCCTTCCTGTCCCAGCAGCTCTGCCTGTCTCTGGGCCACTCTCTGCTGGGGGTGAAAGCCGACACTATGTCGTGGCCCTTGTGCTGGTCCCACAGAGCAGAGAGTGATGATCTGCTGGTCGCCATGCGACAGGAGACACTCTTCTTCCAGTTCGTCGTGTTGAGAGCAGATGTTTTCCCTGGAGCTTGTGGGACGGCGCCACCAGCTGGAGGTGTTTCTGAAACGCTGCAGGCATCATGAATGAGGCTGGAGGTGGCTCCTGGTCACAGTACGAAGCCACACACTGCAGACAGACTGGACAGCTTTTCCAGCTTCCTCCCAGTGCACACATCACAGGACACATCCTGAGGTCCGGCATATAGCAGCGGTCAGCAAGGGCGCTGTGAGCCCAGTCTTCTTCAAGTTGTTCTACTAAACCTGCTAATATGATGTGTTTACCCAGGACAGGCTTGGGGCTGAAGCTCATGGCTGACACTTTCGGGACAGCTGTAGAGCTGCTTCTCGTCACCTCTCTTGGTCCCAGTGGTGTTGGATACAGTTCCTGCAGTAGCTGTGTCCACAGGGAATAGTCACCGGATCCTTCAGTAGATCCAAACACACGGGACACAAAAGGCTTCTTGGTCGAGTGCTTTCTGCGCCATCTCTCCTGGATCAGAAGCGACTGAGAGTTTGACTTTGACACCAATGAAACTTAAGAGTGAGTGATAGCAGTGGGAGGAGCCAGGCTGCACCACAGCTCTGTGTAGATCTGAGGAGAAGGAAGCAGGAAGCACCGAGCTGCAGCGCTTTAAAGACACAGACACATTCAGCACAAGTAAACATTACAAAAAGATAATAAAAAGAGAGGTCTAAAAGTCTAAAGGGATCAGGTCGATAGAGCTTTGGTGTGAGGAGGCAGCTTCTTTTCTTTATCAACAAATATTACATTCATAGCTGCTGTTTCTCAGTGAGGAAATGTGTGTTTGAGTTCCATTAGAAAAAATCATTTGTTTTTTGGTTTCACCAGAGAAAGAAACAAGTATTTATTGATTTAGTCCTTGGTTTAGTCCCCAGTCTAAGACCTTCAGTTGTACTCTCTTTGTACTGGTTTAAGATCTGTTTAGTCCTGGTTTAGTCTCTTATGCTGTTAGATGATCCTGTTTCTGCCTTCACCATTGTATAAACCAGTGTTCTGTGACTCTGAGCAACTTTTACAATTAGGATTCAAACTCAACACAAAACACGCTGAAAGATTTACAGAAAGAAACAACAAAAAACAAAAATAATATGTGTGTCGTTTTAGATGAAATAAGAAAATCATGAGAGTAAAGAGTTATATACAGTTACATTACATGAGGAATAACATTAGAATAATATAACGTTTATACTTTCAGGTTTTATTCATATTAAAAAAGAAGACAGGATATTTAGTTGTTTGCAGAATAAACCTACAATATAACATTTTTTCATTTTTCTATTTACAGTTTTCTCTCGACATGCAAATCGACTTTCAAACAGTCCAAATAAATGAAGTTGTTCTTTTTCTTTGCAGGTGAAAGAGTACCTAAAAACAGGATCGACACCAAAGTGTTAAACCCTCGAGACGACGCATTTTACCAGAAAATCATGGGAGGACATTTTTTATGAAGAAGCGACCACAACTGGGCTTTGACCCAATGGACAGATCAGCTCCAAGGAGTACAACATATATGAGCCTGACGAACTGTAAGCTTCAACACCAAACACCACTTTAAGATGTAATTAGGCGTGTTCTTGACACTGAGGGTCAGTTATTACAGGCAGGGGCGCTGCTGCACACCACTGATTCTGTCAATGGTGCTAGAGCCAATGTGCAGGGTTTCGATTATTATTACAAGTACAAAGGGCCCATCCGTTCAATGTGTCACAGGCTTTTAATAATCCTGGATTTATGTGGGAAAAGCTTGGCCTCACTGCATGATGTCATCAAGGGTGGTGATTTTGTAAAGTCTCCTTTAATAATCTATAATGTATAACCTGTTCTTCACTGTAAAGAGTTAAAAATGTCATGATTTCCAGGATATTAATCTTAATTTCCAGACATTTTTATTACACAGACTATATTTATTTGATGAAGAACCAGATTATTTTACTTGTTTTTAAACTGTTTTTCTGACTTGTTTCCAATATTACATTAGTCTCTTATTTAAAAACCAAATTATCCACCAATGAGTCATTAACATAATTTTTACTTACTCCATTAGCAAATTTTGTTTTCTTTCTTATTTTAAGATGAATTGTCCCATAATCTGTCAGAAAAAACCTTGAAACCGTGAAATAATGTCTGCATCACCATCAGCAATTAAATCTCCTCGAGTCAAAAAACTACTTTCAAATCCAGATAAAAAACATAAATTCATGTCATTTTAAGCCTAACTCACTTGCTTTAAGACAACGGCCCAAATGTGAAAAAGTGCAAATACAGATTGATTATTGGTCTGTTTGTAATGTGCATACCGACTTATTTTGGAGCTGTGGGAAAAGAACTTACCGCTTCCATACAATAAAAATGTGGAAGGACTGGAAAGTGGGAGGAACTTTGCTGCGAGTGAAAAGTTGTTGGAGAAAGTGGAATGAGCCACACGGCACAGTTTGTGTTTATTTCGTGTCACAGTTGTCCTAAATGTTTAAATGTGTTTCATGTTGAGTCCTGTAAAATACCTACGCTCCTCACTGTGTTTGTTTTGTTTTTTTAACATATATATACAATTATATACATTTGACTTGGTAAAAAGAAAATAGTTCATCTTTCTCCTGAGAGTGGAAAATAATTTGACAAAAAGTTAATAGAGATTAATCTTTGTGATTTGTGTAAATTTAGCGCAAACATGAAAAAAAAAGTCCTGATTGAAAACGTTTTATTTATGAAAAAGGTGCACTATGTAACTTTGCACCACCTGCTGGTCGTCATGGAGATGTCATTTCTTTGCCTGGAACATTCCACCGTCTGATGTTAATCTTATCAAACTGCATTTATTCAATCACAGCTGTTTTTACTGATTAAAAATGCAGTTCAAAACATTAAACTTTACACTTTATTTTAGATTTTGAGTCAAAAAATCACATGAAAACAAACGGATTCAAGGGTTTATTGCAGAATTCAAAGTTCCAGTGTAAATATAATCTCTGCCTTCAACCTTTGCCTCAACTTTTATGATTCAAACTCAACACAAAACACACTGAACAAAAACAGTATAATTGGTGCAGTTTTAGACGATATCAGAAAATCCCTTTTTCCATCGTGACAGAGCAAAGAGTTAAATACAGTGACATCACACGAGGAACAACATTTGAACTGAAACAGTGTCTGATGTAAAATATGTAGAGAATAAATGAGTTTAGTTAATAATAATAGTAATAGTTTGTGTTGTTGCAGGTGAGTTCAACAAAAGGTCGTCTGTACCACATTCTAACTCAATATTGTGTCAAATGTTTGAATAAGTCAGGTCTCTATCATGATAACAATTTCAAAATCACATTGATCTAAAAACTGTCTCTTTTTAATGAATTATTATTGTGTAATTGATGTTTTTTGGTATTTGTGCTCATGTCCAACCAGGAAGTGACATTATAAACTTTACAAAAACTGTGGACAAACAGGTAAAATGTTTAGTAAAATCTGAATTATAATCATGTTGACTATGTTTCAGTGAAATGTGTGTCATATTTCCTTTAATAGCGAGGATGGGCTGATGTGGAGCGACAGGATTGGACAGATAAACAGGTTCTCCACCAATCAGGGCCCAGACAGCAGCAGCCAACCACGATCCTCGATGTAGAGCAGGCCTCCACTCTCCAACACAAACTCACAGAGAAACAGAAGTCAGACACAAAAGGAGGCTGGAACTGTAGGTCTGGCCCGGGAATCGAACCCATGACCTGGAGACGAGAGATTTAACCGCTCTGCACCGACTCAGAATCAAACCAGGTCTAAACCAGGACCAAACAAGGACTATGGACTAAACAGTAGAAGGACTAACTCACAATTAAACAGTCATCAGGAGAAAATATATATGTTTTTGTTTTTAGAAGATGAGTTTAGAGGACGGATCAAGTCGAGCTGGAGGGCCTTGTTTGGCTAACGACAGGTTTAAGCTCGAATTCTTAGGTTTTACTGGAGAAATAGTCACAGAAATGTTGAGCCCACAATAGTTTTTCCTTTTATCTGCAGATATATCACAGACTTTAGCACAAATTATACTTTTTGTGAAGCTCAAATACAATTTTGAGGTTAGAAAAGTGAATATCCTCCTTTGTTACAGAAAAACAAACTAACTGACATTTCTTGCCTGGAAATTCAAAACTGTTGCTTATTTTTTTAATCACAAAAACTTCAAATCATTACTTTTTTGATTTTATGTCAGTTAATCATTGAAAGTGTATTACTGTCCACTTCATTTTTCCTCCAGTCGCCTCCTTTTCTAGAATATAAACTTGTCCAATCTGCTCTTAAACATTTGTTATTCTTCCATTGAATCCACACTTCATCCATAGATTTCTCTGGGACATTGTAACTTCAAAGGCCGTTGTCTTAAATGCATTTTTCTCCTCTGGGACATAAGGATCACCACTTAACAATAATATTATAAAAGCAGCTCTATTGCACTGACACATTTGCATTTCTGTCTGGCCAACTGTACATTTCTGTATTTAGTCTAAGTCTATTCTATTTTATTTCAACTAAAGCTATGAATCTGGATCATTTCTTTATATTTGAGAATTCGTTTGACTTCAGGACCACTCTGCAGGTCAGTTTATGAATAATATGTGTGGTATTATAAAAGACAAAGAGTGAGTTTTGAGACAATAATGAATGTTGTGTTTTTGTGAATCTAAAGTGAGAAATGATAAAGGTTTTGATGGGCTGTTACAGTGAGAGCAGCCCTCCTGCTCCTGTGGATTTGTGCTTTAATAAATCATCTGTGACTGCATTTTTCCTCAACACTTTTGAACGTTTGAATAAAGAATGGTTTCAGATGTTGTGGTGCCCAAATGAACCAGTAGAGGTCAGTGTTACATTAAAGCAAACAGGAGGATGTGGGTTCAATCTCTGCTGTAATAAAGACATCAGACAAAACCAGAGCAGCTCCATCACTGACAAAGCCCTTCATCCCAACATTTAACACTAAACTAGTCAAAAACACAACTCCACATTTGAATTAGAGATTTTCTGTAACACTATGCTATTGTTTTCACTGATAAAAGTATATTTGTGTTACTTAATCATCCAAGTCTGAATTCATTCATACTTTTAAAGTCACACATCCTTCATTTTCCTTCACTTTTGTCTTAGAGTTTCAATGATTGTTGTAAACTACTCTGACAAAAACAACAAATAAGTATCAGCTAAATCTATCTATTTAGTTACTCCACAAAATCTGCAGATGGTAATAAATCTAACACCAACAACAGTAACTCCTCAAACGTCTCTTTATTTTATTCTGGTAAAACTGGTCCTTCTAAATGAGATAAACTTTTCTTTTTCTCGACTCATTTAAAGTTTACAACGTTTTATTTCACAAAACAATTTTTTTATTGAAAGTAAATTACAAAAACATTTAAATCATTGTCTGACACTGAGCAACTTTTACAAATTATGATTAAAACTCAACAAAGATTTACAAAGTGAAACACAGAAAACAAACATGTTTTAACTGATGTAGATTTAGATGAAAGTAAATCACTTTTACTTTTTAAATTACTGTATTGAAGCTGCAGTTTTTTTTTTTAATCTAAAAATAAATGCAAAAATGTCCAACTCAATTTCAATATCACATTTATGTAAAAAACTGTCTTGTTTTAATTAAGAGAATGTAATTTTCATCACAAAATAACAGTAGTTCCTTTAATATTTCCATGTGATCTTAAACTAGTGCAGATAAAAACCAAGAACATTTAAACATTATTCAGAAAAAGGTTAATTCTCCTGTTTTTGTGTAATTCATTTTTAGTATTGATTTTTGTTCAAATGAGTGTCTTCAAAACTAAAATGGATTGGAATCTAGAGATCAACTTTTTGGACAAGCCTCAAGAGTCTTTTCAACTTTTCTCTCATTAATTAAATTTAAAAAGACACAGATTTGATCCTAAACTTTAGAGAACAAAGCTGTTATTTGAGTTTAGGGAAATGTGCCGTCGTATTAGAACCAAACCAGACTCCAGCGTAGAGCGTCTGAGTGAAAGTCGTCTGGACTCTGTGCAGGAGGTTCATGGTTCTTTCAGAGACGCTGTAAAACGCCAAAACCCCTGCACTGTGGTCCAGGTAAACCCCGATTCTGGACGAGACCGGACCTGAGACCTGGGACTGGACTGAGTTAAACAGAAATGAAGGACTGGTTTTGTTACAGAATAAGGCCCAGGATTTATCATTGTATCCAAATAAACATTCAAGAGAGCTTCCTTTCCTCTGAATATCTTTGTATGAAACTGCTATATAAACACCCCCCCCGCTCCACTCCACCTCCCAGTAACAGCGGCCCGTCAGACTCTCTCTGCTCAGGACCTGACTCCATGCACCGAATCTGTCTGGATGATCAGGATAACTCTGGTCTTCTCTCATAAGTGTCGCTCTTCTGTTTCCATCAGACAGAGACAGATTGGTGTTTGCTGTGTTTGGGTCCAGAGTGATGTCTGTAGAATATTGTAAGAAGTCGTCTCTGGTCCTGGGTTCAGCTGGTGACAGTAAAACATCGACTGGACTCAGAGCCAGTGAGACGTTGGTCAGACCCTCCTCCAGAGTGAGCTGGAGTTTGTCCCTGAGCGCTGACACAGCTCTGGTCACTTCCTCAAAGTGGCTCCGGGGCCCTGTCTGAATCCTGGCTGGCTCTGTGCTCTGTGTGTCTGTGGACAGTGAAGCGTAGAGCTGTAGAAACTGGTTGTGGTCGGGGCTGAGGGACAGTGTGTCCAGCTCAGAGATGCTCCTCTTCAGCTCAGTCACGTCCCGCTGCAGTTGGTCCTGGAGCTCTTGGACTCGGCTCAGTTGGGTCTGCTCCTGGGAGCGGATCTGCTGCTCCACTTCAGAGCGTCTTTTCTCCAGGAGAAGGGCCATCTCTCTGAAGCTGTCCCTGCTGCGCTGCACTGCTGTCTGGGCAGAGCGGCTGATGTCCTGGGCCTCCTGTTTGAGCCTCTTCAGGTCTGTCTCTTTGTCCTGGAGGCTCTGGACCAGCAGGGCCTTCCTGTCCGGCAGCTCTGCCTGTCTCTGGGCCCTCTCTGCTGCAGCCGACACTATGTCGTGGCCCTTGTGCTGGTCCACAGAGCAGAGGTAGCAGATGATCTGCTGGTCGCTGCGGCAAAACATCTTCTTGACTTCGTCGTGTTGAGAGCAGATGTTTTCCTGGAGCTTGTGGGACGGCGCCACCAGCTGGTGTTTCTGAAACGCTGTAACATCATAATGAGGCTGGAGGTGGCTCTCACAGTACGAAACCACACACTGCAGACAGGACTGGACAGCTTTCAGCTTCCTCCCAGTGCACACATCACAGGACACATCCTGAGGTCCGGCATAGCAGCGGTCAGCAGGGGGCGCTGTGAGCCCAGTCTTCTTCAGCTGTTCTACTAAACCTGCTAACATGATGTGTTTGATGAGGACAGGCCTGGGGCTGAAGCTCTGGCGACACTCGGGACAGCTGTAGAGCTGCTTCTCGTCCTCTTGGTCCCAGTGGTGTTGGACACAGTTCCTGCAGTAGCTGTGTCCACAGGGAATAGTCACCGGATCCTTCAGTAGATCCAAACACACGGGACACAAAAAGGCTTCTTGGTCGAGTGCTTTCTGTGCCATCTCTCCTGGATCAGAGCGACTGAGAGTTTGACTTTGACACAAATGAAACTTAAGAGTGAGTGAGAGCAGTGGGAGGAGCCAGGCTGCACCACAGCTCTGTGTAGATCTGAGGAGGAAGCAGGAAGCACCGAGCTGCAGCGCTTTAAAGACACAGACACATTCAGCACAAGTAAACATTACAAAAGATAATAAAAGAGGGTCTAAAGTCTAAAGGATCAGGTCGATAGAGCTTTGGTGTGAGGAGGCAGCTTTTCTTATCAACAAATATTACATTCATAGCTGCTGTTTCTCGATGAAGAAATGTGTGTTTGAGTTCCATTAGAAAAATCATTTGTTTTTTCACGAAAGAAACAAGTATTTATTGATTTAGTCCTGGTTTAGTCCCAGTCTAGACCAGTTGGGCTTTGTACTGCTTTAGATCTGTTTAGTCCTGGTTTAGTCTCTTATGCTGTTAGATGATCCTGTTTGCCTTCACCATTGTATAACCAGTGTTCTGTGACTCTGAGCAACTTTTACAATTAGGATTCAAACTCAACACAAAACACACTGAAGATTTACAGAAAGAAATTGAATAAAAATTAAAGCCGCAAAAGCGGCGATGGTGGCCCTCGCCCCGCGCGCGATTGCCTTCCCACGCGGCCTCGGTCGTGCGAGATAGGGGCAAAAAATGGGCCGATTATTAAATGTCAATCTGTCTTGATTGGACACGTGTACGTTAGACCGGTGTCGGGACAAAACACTAGGTCAAGTTCTCAATGGAAAATAAAAACTTAAAGTGGCGTGTGAAATAAAAATCAATATGGCCGCCATGTCGTTGGTTTTATGACTGAGCACCAAATATGTTTTAGGGTGGTTTTTATGTGTACTATCACTGTGCCAAATGTTATGGGCCTCCTCCAAAGTAAACGTGTCTCCCTCTCCATAGGCCTCACCCAAAAGGTGGCGCTGTAGAGGCTGTTTATTAGTTTCATGAAATATACAGTTCTGACCCATTAATGTCTCTTAAAAGGAGTCTCTGTATTGAGTTTGGTGGCTGTCCTGCAGGTTTTAGTTGTTTTTTATTGCAGCCTTGTGTGAATAGAGTCTGAGTCCCATAGACAATGAATGGGAGCTCTGGAGGCCTCTAGAGGCAAAAGTGTGAAAAATAGGCTATGGGTGTCATTGGCTTTTCTGATCAGGAGGCCGTCTAGGAAATGTCTGCAAATGTTCACTAATAAAAGTCAAAGTAATGTTTTTTTTCCCCATTGTAATTTAGTGCGTTCCTACAGGTGGCGCCGTAGGGTTGATTGTTATTGTGCACAAATAAATGGATTCAGCAGCTTTATGTAGACGAGTGTTTCAAATTTCATGTCGATCGGAGTATGCATGTGCGTGCAGGAGCTATTTAAATGATTTGGTGAGCAGTCTTTGCGCCCCTGGTGGCCAACGGTGATAAATGCACCATATCACTAATTAAGTTTTTTTCATGGCGCCCTGCACTGGACATATTCCCCAAGTTTTGTCCAAATCGGACAAAGTCGATGTTTGACTTAATAGGTAGGGGGCGCTAGCGAGTACTGTTTATTTATTTTTATTAATGCATTACATTCAGATCATAATTACGCACTCGTGACTGAAATTACAGCTCTGTCAGTCCAAGCGTGTAGCCGTGACATGCGATCGGAAAAACAGGAAACGAAGGCGTTCTTCGATGGCGAGCCACGGCGAGACCATTTGAGATATCAGCAAAAAGTGGCTGATTATTAAATTTCAATGCGTGCCGATCGCAGAAATGTGTGCCAGACCCACTTGTGGCAAAAGCCCTAGGACAAGTTCTCCGTCCAAAAAAAAAAGTCAAACTGGCGTGGCGACTTCGGTCCAATATGGCCGCCGTGCGACCTGGTCAGAGGGCGCGCTCCAATGTCATGTTTTGCTCGGTTCACTGTTCTCTATCACTGCTCCGAGTTTCGTGCGCGTCGGGCAAAATTTGCTCGTCCCATTTCCCATAGGGGTCCGATTCGGGCCGGTGCTGCTCTCGAGACGCGCGAAATACGAAATTTTTTTCCGGGCCGATCGCGACTATACCCCCATTGAAGACTTTTCGTGCATGTTTACTGGGTCAAAAAGGGCCGCGAAGAGTATGAAAACGTGCAAAATAACGAAGAACAATGACCCTCGCCAGTTTACAGGCTCGGGCCAATAATAAAATGTGTGTTGTTTTAGATGATATAAGATAAATCATGACATACAGTTACATTACATGAGGAATAACATTAGAATAATATAATGTTTTGACTTTCAGGTTTTATTTGTATTAAGAAGACAGGATATTTAGTTGTTTGCAGAATAAACCTACAATATAACATTTTCATTTCTATTTAAAATGTTATCTCGATGCAATGACTTTCAAACAGTCCAAATAAATGAGTTGTGCTCTCTTTGCAGGTGAAAGAGTACCTAAAACAGGACTACACCAAAGTGTTAAACCCTCGAGACGACGCATTTTACCAGAAAATCATGGAGGACATTTTTATGAAGAACGACCACAACCGCGACGGACAGATCAGCTCCAAGGAGTACAACATATATGAGCACGACGAACTGTAGCTTCAACACCAAACACCACTTTAAGATGTAATTAGACGTGTTCTGACGCTCAGTTATTACAGGCAGGGGGCGCTGCTGGACACACTGATTCTAATCCATTCTTGTCCACATTATTTACATCTTTGTATTTTTTTTTTTACCAGAAAATAATGTCTATTGAAGTTGAAGCTGTCTTTTATCAACAAACAATGCTAAAATGTCCAACTCAATATCATATTTATCTTAAACAAAACTGTGGCGTAGGAATCCAAAACTACATCCGAATGCCGCGGCAGGTTAAGACCATAGAACTATAATAAAACCTGGAAGATGAATCCAAAATGGCCGCCCTGTTTATCCCTATGGAGTGAGCTCATTGGCACATGACCCCAAAAAAGTTTCTTTCTTCCGCATTTACTTCCTGATACGGAGGCGGCCATCTTTGTTTTAGGGCGCCATGTGACGACAGTCCTCCACTTCATATAAAAACGGTAATTTCGGTGATTTTAGAAAAGGTAGAAAAGAACATTTCCTTCTATTTTATTTAAATACCGATAATAATTCAGTCCTGTCTGCAATTATAATGTGCAATTTTAGAAAAAGGCTGGGCCCAAGAGGCTGCAGTACCTCACACGACCACTAATCAATCTGGGACACAGACAGAGGGGGCGTACCTTATCCAGTTCTTTTAATACATCCATGGTTAAGACGCAGGGGTTTAAACACTGAAGACGCAGAACAATTGCATTATGGGATGTTTTATTGCTCCAGGACGTCAAAACAGAAAGAAACTGGCACTTACTTCATGCCATGACATCCACAGACCAAGCAAACCTCTCACAGCAAAACTTTGTGGTCAAGATGGAACAGACGAAGCGATAGAGACCAGACGGGACGGAACGGTCAACAGAAGGCCCAAATAGACTTGACCACACCCACAGCACAGGTGAGCGCGCCCAGATAGACTTGACCACACCCACAGCACAGGTGAGTGCGCCCAAATAGACTTGACCACACCCACAGCACAGGTGAGCGCGCCCAGATAGACTTGACCACACCCACAGCACAAGTGAGCGCGCCCAGATAGACTTGACCACACCCACAGCACAGGTGAGCGCGCCCAGATAGACTTGACCACACCCACAGCACAGGTGAGCGCGCCCAAATAGACTTGACCACACCCAGGTAAACCCAGATTCTGGACGAGACCAGACCTGAGACCTGGGACTGGACTGAGTTAAACACAAATGAAGGACTGGTTTTGTCACAGATTAAGGCCCAGGATTTATCATTGTGTCCAAATAAACCTTCATCAGAGCTTCCTTTCCTCTGAATATCTCTGGATGAAGCTGCTGTATAAACCCACCCCCCGCTCCACTCCACCTCCCAGTAACAGCGGCCCGTCAGACTCTCTCTGCTCAGGACCTGACACTTGTGACTGAATCTGTCTGGATCTTTGGACTGCAGCATCGTGAATCCAGCTCTGACAATTTGCTGCATGTCCTTCCCTGATCTCATCTCTATTTCACGCTGCACTGTCCTGTCCAAAAACACCCAGACGCCAAAATATCCTTAAAAAAAGAAAAGAAAAGACAGAGATCTCTTTTCCCATCATGACAGAGGAAAGACTTTTCTTAAGAGACAAGTAAAGTTATATTATTTATTTATTCCTGGATTCTTTGATGATTTTGATGCGTCCACAGCCCTGACTCACTGCAAACCTTTAAGAGCAAAGTCACATGTTCAGGGCTGAAAATAAGAGTTCAAACAAAGCAACATGAATCTCCTTTAATCAGGTTTTTCAGCCCAAACTAAACCTCTGCCTCTGGAGCTTTAAGACAACGGCCCAAATGTGAAAAAGTGCAAATACAGATTGATTATTGGTCTGTTTCTAATGTGCGCCGACTTATTTTGAAGCTGTGGAAAGAACCTACCGCTCCTACAATAAAAATGTGGAAGGACTGGAAAGTGGGAGGAACTTTGCTGCGAGTGAAAAGTTGTTGGAGAAAGTGAATGAGCCACGGCACAGTTTGTGTTTATTCGTGTCACAGTTGTCTAAATGTTTAAATGTGTTTCATGTTGAGTCTGTAAAATACTACGCCTCACTGTGTTTGTTTTGTTTTTAACATATATATACAATTATAAACATTTGACTTGTAAAAAAAAAGAAAATAGTTCATCTTTCTCCTGAGAGTGGAAAATAATTTTTGTGATTTGTGTAAATTTAGCGCAAACATGAAAAAAGTCTGATTGAAAACGTTTTATTTATGAAAAAGGTGCACTGTGTAACTTTGCACCGCCTGCTGGTCGTCATGGAGATGTCATTTCTTTTGCCTGGAACATTCCACAGTCTGATGTTAATCTTATCAAACTGCATTTATTCAATCACAGCTGTTTTTACTGATTAAAAATGCAGTTCCAAACATTAAACTTTACACTTTATTTTAGATTTTGAGTCAAAAAAATCACATGAAAACAAACGGATTCATGACTTTATTGTAGAATTCAAAGTTCCAGTGTAAATATAATCTCTGCCTTCAACCTTTGCCTCAACTTTTATGATTCAAACTCAACACAAAACACACTGAACAAAAACAGTAGAATTGGTGCAGTTTTAGACGAAATCAGAAAATCCCTTTTTCCATTGTGACAGAGCAAAGAGTTAAATACAGTGACATCACACAAGGAACAACATTTGAACTGAAACAGTGTCTGATGTAAAATATGTAGAGAATATATGAGTTTAGTTTTGCAGTAATAGTTTGAACAATAATAGTTTGTGTTGTTGCAGCTGAGTTCAACAAAAGGTCGTCTGTACCACATTCTAACTCAATATTGTGTCAAATGTTTGAATAAGTCAGGTCTTTATCATGATAGCAATTTCAAAATCACATTGATCTAAAAACTGTCTCTTTTTAATGAATTATTATTGTGTAATTTATGTTTTTTGGTATTTGTGCTCATGTCCAACCAGGAAGTGACATTATAAACTTTACAAAAACTGTCAAACTGTGGACAAACAGGTAAAATGTTTAGTAAAATCTGAATTATAATCATGTTGACTATGTTTCAGTGAAATGTGTGTCATATTTCCTTTAATAGCGAGGATGGGCTGATGTGGAGCGACAGGATTGGACAGATAAACAGGTTCTCCACCAATCAGGGCCCAGACAGCAGCAGCCAACCACGATCCTCGATGTAGAGCAGGCCTCCACTCTCCAACACAAACTCACAGAGAAACAGAAGTCAGACACAAAAGGAGGCTGGAACTGTAGGTCTGGCCCGGGAATCGAACCCATGACCTGGAGACGAGAGATGTAACCGCTCTGCACCGACTCAGAATCAAACCAGGTCTAAACCAGGACCAAACAAGGACTATGGACTAAACAGTAGAAGGAAAAACTCAGAATTAAACAGTCATCAGGAGAAAAAATATATGTTTTTGTTTTTAGAAGATGAGTTTAGAGACGGATCAAGTCGACTGGAGGGCCTTGTTTGGCTAACGACAGGTTTAAGCTCGAATTCTTAGGTTTTACTGGAGAAATAGTCACAGAAATGTTGAACCCACAATAGTTTTTCCTTTTATCTGCAGATATATCACAGACTTTACCACAAATTATACTTTTTGTGAAGCTCAAATACAATTTTGAGGCTAGAAAAGTGAATATCCTCCTTTGTTACAGAAAAAACAAATTAACTGACATTTCTAGCCTGGAAATTCAAAACTGTTGCTTATTTTTTTAATCACGAAAACTTCAAATCATTACTTTTTTGATCTTATGTCAGTTAATCATTGAAAGTGTATTACTGTCCACTTCATTTTTCCTCCAGTCGCCTCCTTTTCTAGAATATAAACTTGTCCAATCTGCTCTTAAACATTTGTTATTCTTCCATTGAATCCACTTCATCCATAGATTTCTCTGGGACATTGTAACTTCAAAGGCCGTTGTCTTAAATGCATTTTTCTCCTCTGGGACATAAGGATCACCACTTAACAATAATATTATAAAAGCAGCTCTATTGCACTGCCACATTTGCATTTCTGTCTGGCCAACTGTACATTTCTGTATTTAGTCTAAGTCTATTCTATTTTATTTCAACTAAAGATATGAATCTGGATAATTTCTTTATATTTGAGAATTCGTTTGACTTCAGGACCACTCTGCAGGTCAGTTTATGAATAATATGTGTGGTATTATAAAAGACAAAGAGTGAGTTTTGAGACAATAATGAATGTTGTGTTTTTGTGAATCTAAAGTGAGAAATGATAAAGGTTTTGATGGGCTGTTACAGTGAGAGCAGCCCTCCTGCTCCTGTGGATTTGTGCTTTAATAAATCATCTGTGACTGCATTTTTCCTCAACACTTTTGAACGTTTGAATAAAGAATGGTTTCAGATGTTGTGGTGCCCAAATGAACCAGTAGAGGTCAGTGTTACATTAAAGCAAACAGGAGGATGTGGGTTCAATCTCTGCTGTAATAAAGACATCAGACAAAACCAGAGCAGCTCCATCACTGACAAAGCCCTTCATCCCAACATTTAACACTAAACTAGTCAAAAACACAACTCCACATTTGAATTAGAGATTTTCTGTAACACTATGCTATTGTTTTCACTGATAAAAGTATATTTGTGTTACTTAATCATCCAAGTCTGGATTCATTCATACTTTTAAAGTCACACATCCTTCATTTTCCTTCACTTTTGTCTCAGAATTTCATTGATTGTTGTAAACTGCTCTGACAAAAACAAAAAATAAGAATTTGATTTAATAATTTTGAGCAAAATCTATCTATTTAGTTACTCCACACAATCTGCAGATGGTAATAAATCTAACACCAACAACAGTAACTCCTCAAACGTCTGTTTTTGATCGTTTTACAGATGTTATTTTATTCTGGTAAAACTGGTTCTTCTAAATGAGATAAACTTTTCTTTTTCTCGACTCATTCAAAGTTTACAACATTTTATTTCACAAAATAATTTTTTTATTGAAAGGAAATTGCAAAAACATTTAAATCATTGTGTGACACTGAGCAACTTTTACAAATTATGATTAAAACTCAACAAAGATTTACAAAGTGAAACACAGAAAACAAAAATGTTTTAACTGATGTAGATTTAGATTAAATAAGTAAATCACTTTTACTTTTTTAATTACTGTATTGAAGCTGCATGTTTTTTTATCTAAAATTCAAAAATGTCCAACTCAATTTCAATATCACATTTATGTAAAAAACTGTCTTGTTTTAATTAAGAGAATGTAATTGTCAACACAAAATAACAGTAGTTTCTTTAATATTTCCATGTGATCTTAAACTAGTGCAGATAAAAACCAAGAACATTTAAACATTATTCAGAAAAAGGTTAATTCTCCTGTTTTTGTGTAATTCATTTTTAGTATTGATTTTTGTTCAAATGAGTGTCTTCAAAACTAAAATGGATTGGAATCTAGAGATCAACTTTTTGGACAAGCCTCAAGAGTCTTTTCAACTTTTCAGTCATTAATTAAATTTAAAAGACACAGATTTGATCCTAAACTTTAGAGAACAAAGCTGTTATTTGAGTTTAGGGAAATGTGCCGTGTCTCCAGAATTATTCCAGCCAAACCAGACTCCAGTGTAGAGCGTCTGAGTGAAAGTCGTCTGGACTCTGTGCAGGAGGTTCATGGTTCTTTCAGAGACGCTGTAAAACGCCAAAACCCCTGCACTGTGGTCCAGGTAAACCCCGATTCTGGTCGAGACCGGACCTGAGACCTGGGACTGGACTGAGTTAAACCAAAATGAAGGACTGGTTTTGTTACAGTCTAAGGCCCAGGATTTATCATTGTATCCAAATACACATTCAAGAGAGCTTCCTTTCCTCTGAATATCTTTGTATGAAACGGCTATAAAGACCCTCTCCCCGCTCCACTCCACCTCCCAGTAACAGCGGCCCGTCAGACTCTCTCTGCTCAGGACCTGCCACCAGTGACTGAATCTGTCTGGATGATCAGGATAACTCTGGTCTTTACTCATAACTGTCACTCTTCTGTTTCCATCAGACAGAGACAGTCTGGTGTGAGCTGTGTTTGGGTCCAGAGTGATGTCTGTAGAATATTGTAAGAAGTCGTCTCTGGTCCTGGGTTCAGCTGGTGACAGTAAAACATCGACTGGACTCAGAGCCAGTGAGACGTTGGTCAGACCCTCCTCCAGAGTGAGCTGGAGTTTGTCCCTGAGCGCTGACACAGCTCTGGTCACTTCCTCA
>CM033633.1:5520067-5680067 GCA_019453435.1 Rhinogobius similis
ATAAGTGTCACTCTTCTGTTTCCATCAGACAGAGACAGTCTGGTGTGAGCTGTGTTTGGGTCCAGAGTGATGTCTGTAGAATATTGTAAGAAGTCGTCTCTGGTCCTGGGTTCAGCTGGTGACAGTAAAACATCGACTGGACTCAGAGCCAGTGAGACGTTGGTCAGACCCTCCTCCAGAGTGAGCTGGAGTTTGTCCCTGAGCGCTGACACAGCTCTGGTCACTTCCTCAAAGTAGCTCCGGGGCCCTGTCTGAATCCTGGCTGGCTCTGTGCTCTGTGTGTCTGTGGACAGTGAAGCGTAGAGCTGTAGAAACTGGTTGTGGTCGGGGCTGAGGGACAGTGTGTCCAGCTCAGAGATGCTCCTCTTCAGCTCAGTCACGTCCCGCTGCAGTTGGTCCTGGAGCTCTTGGACTCGGCTCAGTTGGGTCTGCTCCTGGGAGCGGATCTGCTGCTCCACTTCAGAGCGTCTTTTCTCCAGGAGAAGGGCCATCTCTCTGAAGCTGTCCCCGCTGCGCTGCACTGCTGTCTGGGCAGAGCGGCTGATGTCCTGGGCCTCCTGTTTGAGCCTCTTCAGGTCTGTCTCTTTGTCCTGGAGGCTCTGGACCAGCAGGGCCTTCCTGTCCGGCAGCTCTGCCTGTCTCTGGGCCCTCTCTGCTGCAGCCGACACTATGTCGTGGCCCTTGTGCTGGTCCACAGAGCAGAGAGAGCAGATGATCTGCTGGTCGCTGCGGCAGAACATCTTCTTCACTTCGTGGTGTTGAGAGCAGATGTTTTCCTGGAGCTTGTGGGACGGCGCCACCAGCTGGTGTTTCTGTAACGCTGCAGCTTCATAATGAGGCTGGAGGTGGCTCTCACAGTACGAAGCCACACACTGCAGACAGGACTGGACAGCTTTCAGCTTCCTCCCAGTGCACACATCACAGGACACATCCTGAGGTCCGGCATAGCAGCGGTCAGCAGGGGGCGCTGTGAGCCCAGTCTTCTTCAGCTGTTCTACTAAACCTGCTAACATGATGTTTTTGATGAGGACAGGCCTGGGGCTGAAGCTCTGGCGACACTCGGGACAGCTGTAGAGCTGCTTCTCGTCCTCTTGGTCCCAGTGGTGTTGGACACAGTTCCTGCAGTAGCTGTGTCCACAGGGAATAGTCACCGGATCCTTCAGTAGATCCAAACACACGGGACACAAAAAGGCTTCTTGGTCGAGTGCTTTCTGCGCCATCTCTCCTGGATCAGAGCGACTGAGAGTTTGACTTTGACACAAATGAAACTTAAGAGTGAGTGAGAGCAGGGGGAGGAGCCAGGCTGCACCACAGCTCTGTGTAGATCTGAGGAGGAAGCAGGAAGCACCGAGCTGCAGCGCTTTAAAGACACAGACACATTCAGCACAAGTAAACATTACAAAAGATAATAAAAGAGGGTCTAAAGTCTAAAGGATCAGGTCGATAGAGCTTTGGTGTGAGGAGGCAGCTTTTCTTATCAACAAATATTACATTCATAGCTGCTGTTTCTCGATGAAGAAATGTGTGTTTGAGTTCCATTAGAAAAAACATTTGTTTTTTCAGGAAAGAAACAATTATTTATTTATTTAGTCCTGGTTTAGTCACAGACCAGTTATGCTGTTAGATAATCCTTCACCATTGTATAACCAGTCGTTAAGATAATTTTACTTAATCCACTGGCAAATGTATTTTCTTATTTTAAGACAAATTTTCGTATAATATTCTGCATCACACCAGCAATTAAATTTCCTCGAGTCAAAACTACTCAAATCCAGATAAAAAACATAAATTCATGTAATTTTAATTTAGTCTGGAAATACATTTTTTTACTGTGTTCCCAATACACATTTATAACATTTATTAGAGTTAAATTTAGTTTTAAATCTAACTTGAAGTCTAAGTCAAGCTCATGAACAATATGAGCCTGGAGTCGGCCTAAAGTTAAAGGTGCACTGTGTCACTTTTCTGGTCGGGGTCCGCCGTAGACATAAATGAGTGGCGTTTGATGCTGTCGATCACTGAACGACTCGACTAGTCTTGACCATTGAGTTATAATAACGGCTACCATCTTGTGAGAGCAGAAAGAGCAACATTCTAATAGAAGATAATATTAAAAATAGTTAGACATATCAGGTCTCTAGGTCCTTTTCACATTGGCGCGCGGCTGGTTCCGGTTAGAAGTGCAGATGGTCAAAGCTCGCTTCATTCATTCTCTGTGGGATTTAGCCGAGGCTTGAAACAAAAATCAAATTAGAAAAGATCTGACAACAAAGAGCAAGTAACAGTTGGATAATCACTGTTAAACCTGGCAAGATGGCGCTCTGAGCAGCACAACTTTTCCCGGGCTCTGTTTCTTACTGCTCAAAAGTTTATTAAAACAGGATTAAAGTCTGAAATTGTTGCCTCATAAGAAGGTAAACATATTGGACATTCGTCTCATTTATGAATTCCTGGGATCACGACTACAATCAGGTCAAGTCGAGTGAAAAACCTGCCGGCGCCCCACCAAGCACTCCGAACAAACAACCGCTAAAGGCGCAGCTACAAAAAGACCAAGCCTGAGAATGAGAAATCCTCCGAGGATCCTGGATCAACAACAAAGCATTTCCGTCTGAGAGGTTTGATATTCAGTCCTGGTGTAAACTCTTTCTACTGTTCTACCATAATAATCAAAAGCTTTAAGTCGACAGTTAAGTTTCTTGCACCTTCCCTCCAGATATCTTCCCCATTTCAGTGAACCCGTTGAAGATTAGCAGAAAAGGTTACAGGGTTGTCATCCGGACGCTGTTTGAAGATCGAGACGTTTCGGCTTCTCTCTGGAAGCCATTGTCAATCGGTCCAAGGTTTCTTGCCCAAAATTCTCCAAAATTCGTCGAAGTAATCCCTCATTCGTCCGGGCGTGAATTGACGACGACTTCTGGAGAGAAACCGAAACGTCTCGATCTTCAAACAGCGTCCAAATGACAACCGCTGAAACCTTTTCTACGATGAACACCTCGACGAATCGACGGAGTTGAAGATTAGCAAAGTTTAGTGAACCAAATACATTCTTAATTCTAATTTAGCAAAATATCTGGATCCTTACTTTTTACTTCTACTGAGTTTGCTAGTTGAGTATTTTAAAGTAAAAACCTCTTCATTTTGAAACGCAAAATTAATGTTTCCTCAAATATCTCTTTTGTTGAGAATTTTACTGCAACTCTTTGACCACGAATCTCAACATTTCTGAAGTTTTCCAACAACCTTTTATTCGTAACAGCGTGTATTATAAAAGCGTGTTCAAAGTGCATATAAATATAAAGAGGGTCAGTAGTCGTGTGTCATGTGATCTTCATCTTCACAGGAGGAACTTTAATGGCCGCCGCTCTCACCCGAGCTGTGAGGTCCACACCGAGAGGAGCCCTGAACGGAAAATAAATTAGAGTTATTCAGACCCACATCACATCCTCTCTGTAAGTTGTGGTAGAAATGTTAGTATTGTGTGTGTCGTTTCTGTTGTGGTTCCAAGATTCACAAATGTTTACCTTATGCTCCACTTCAAAGTCCCACTATCATTTAACTTTTGATCTTTTGTGGTATTAGTTTACCCCAGTTTAGCCATTTTTGAAGGTTTTAATTTCACTTCCTGGTTGTAAATGATGACGTCACACTAGGAAATGACCAAGCGACCATCCTGTACACTGTGTTATCGCAATCTTTGATATTGCAGACTCATTATAAGCTGATAAAAGTTAACTTAAAACTGTCCCATGTGGTATGTCTGAGCAGACATCCAGGAGCCCTTTTGGCCCAAGCCAAGAGATAACCAAGGATGTGAGAATGTCCCTTGATGTATTGTACTCCTGGTCTTTGGTGTCCTGCATAAACAGTTGACCATTTGCTTCAGAGTCTTGAGACTTGAGAAGTTCCTGTTCTGCAGCCCAAGGTGACAATATTCATACATATCCATTGTGTCTCCACTCCCTTCCAGACTAGTCAACAGGGGGTCCTCTTGTTCAGAATACACAACTGCTATTGTGATCACACCATGCAGCGCCCTCCTGTGGTGACCATTCACTTAGGACTCAGACTGTATCACAGAGTATTTCCAGACCCCCTGTGAATCACCTGATCTGATTGGCTATCGGACTGTTGTGAGCTGCCCACACCTGAATCTATATAATGTTCTACTGTTGGACTGTGAGGCACGTCGTCTAGGGAGAGAAGCTCTGTGAGGCTCAGACGTCCTTTGTTCACCTTGGTACCAGTGAATAAAGCAAACTTAACCTGCCACTTTAACCATATATTATATAAGAACAATCTATTTGCACTACACATTTGCACATGGCACTGTCTGCCAACTGTACATTCTGTATATAGTCTATCTTAGTCTATTTTATTCTTAATTTTATGCATGCCTTTTTATATATTTTTTATATTTTACTCATTGCTTTATGTTGCACCTTACGCCGAAGCAAGTTCCTATGTTTGTGAATCTCACTGACAATGGCAATAAACCGCTTCTGATTCTGATTCTGATTATGGATCCAGACTCATTTTATCTGCACTCTGACCTTTTAAAGCACGAAAATGATTATGTATGTCTTAAAGTGCGTCATCATTTCCTAATTTTGACTTTATTTGGTGGATTAATACCTCTTGTACACATACATTTTAGTTTTACACCAATCAAGCAGCCATTTGTAAAGAACAGTTGAAAAATATGTTGAAAATAACAGGAAGTAAACAAACTGATGACATCACACTGTGAGACAAAGGTTATGCATAATTTACACAAAAGAAACAACTTTTTTTGACCCTTTAAACATTGATACAACAAAATAAAGGCTTTCACATATGTTTTCATTTGTCAAATAAAAAAGTCTGTAACATTAAATGAGTTTTGGCCCTAATTTCCTAGTGTGATGTCAGCAACTGAAGACTTCAAGATAGATAATATTAATGAATAAAGTGTATTATTGATGAAAATCAGCGATAATTTGTTATTTTTTTAGCTTTTGATGTGATAGCGTTACTGTCTTTGTTATGAAAAGTCATTTAACATGTGTTTTAGAGTCTGTACAGTCCAATTAACGATTATGATCATGAATTTTTTTTGTCGATTACTTTTATAGTCGACTAGTCACAGTTAGTCGATGAATTGTTGCAGCCCTACCCACAACTTGCAAGAGGAATTACACTTGCAGACCTTGTTTTAGTCTAATTTTAAATGCCTGGTTGCTTCTGATTTAGTGTCTCTTTCGCGTTTATCCGTCACTTACTTTGGCTCATAGTGGACGTTCACATCCGGAGACAGGATTCCCTTCTTTTCTCTGAATCGCTCCACGCCGTTCCTGGAGAAAACACAACAAAAGTAAAACGTTCTTGGCGTCTCTCCGGTCACGAAAGGCTAAAGGCACAGACTGAGCCGAAGCCGGAGCTCACCAGGCGATCATGACGCCGTTGTCGGTGCAGAGTTTGGGCGGAGGACAGAGCAGCCTCAGTCCTTCTCGCTCTGTGATCACACTCAGGGCTTTTCGGATGTAACGGTTACTGGCCACGCCCCCAGACAACACCTGAGAGCGCAAGGAAAATATACCCTTCAGTATCCTGTCCGTATAGTTAACAAGAACAGAGACAAAATGAAAAAACAGAGGAGGAAGATTCACAGAGACACATTTTTGATAAAAAAAAAAATCATTAAACTATCATCATTGTAATATACTGAACAGATAGAACTTGTTAAACTTTGAAAATATGATTCTCTATTCTGAAATGCGTCTACTTTATAAAATTCTTCATAATGCAGCTCCGCCTCCCTTAAGAGGCTTTTTTCAGTTACGATCAGAGCACATGACTAGAACATCTCGCTCAACTCTAAATTATGATCTGACCGTTCCCCTTAAACGTTCAGTGATGGGACAAACCGCTTTCTCCTTCACTGCAGCAAAAAACTGGAACACACTTCCAGCTGAGTTAAAAACATGTTCAAACTCTCTGTCCTTCTCACATGAGACAGTGGCTTTTGAGCAGACAGGCCTATCCACATTAGGCCTTTGTAAACATTCTGACTGATTTTAGAAGACATGATGACTATGAATTTAAATGAATGTATCTTGGAGCATCGTGTTAAGGATGAGATTCGTATCTTTAGCATTTTGTGTGGTAATTGTATTTATGAATTGGTTATTTAATTGAATTTGATAATTGTAATTTTGGAAGGTTTTGTTATTGAGAAATTATTAATTGTATTCTAAAGTGCTGCTAGTAATGATGAACTTTTGTATTTTAGTAGAATCTCTGCTGATGAATTGTTCATTTATTCAGTGTATAACGGGTGCTACTTTGTAAACAAATCTTGTTTGTCGTTGTTTATTTAAAACCTGCCCAAGGACGACAGATGGAAAGGAGCTTGTAGCTAAATCTGGCGCAGAGCATCTCTTCTCATTGAGTTTAATATTATCTGTGCACTGTCCTTGTTTTAAATAAATAAATAAATAAAATAAATAATAAGTTAACACTAGAGCGGAAACAAGTCAATCGATCAATCGCAGCTAATCAATTACTGAAATAATCATCAACTAATTTAGCAATCGAGGAATCGTTAAATGCTCAATACAAAGGTTCAAAAACATGCCATGAGCTGTAAGTTTTATGACTCACATTGAACTAAAATTGCATTAAATGACACAGAAAATGGTTTTAGATTCATGTTTCGATATAGATTGAGATTTACGTTAAGATATACTTTTATTTGTATGTATGTATACTTTTATGTTTATGCTTATTCAGATTTATTCAGATATATGTTTATGTTTAGGTACATTTTGTGTATTTGATGAAAACACTACTGTCTAAATGTTGTCTGGATCCTGAAACTGCTTCACTTCAGCTTCATCTGGGTCAAATTTAGTAAAAAATATTTTAATTCTTTCAATGAATCAATAGAATAATCGCTTGACTAATCAATTAGCAAAATAATCGCTAGTTGCAGCCCTGGTTAACACATAAACACTTGACAAAAGAAATACACCTGACAGTGAACAGTTTACAAAAAGACATTTTAGTCCCCTGACAATATAAATGTTGTCATCTTTTATCAAAAATGCAATATGACTTAGATTAAACAATAAATAATTATTACTTAAATCCGGATGATTTAAAACTTGAATTGTTTAACTTGAATATTTAACTTTTTTTTAAGCGATTCAAGCATAAGTAAAGCCGTATCTAAATTCAGTAGAACAGTGGTGGCACTGCAGGGGCCCCGAAGGTGTCCACACAGCAATTTAAAATAAAATTGTGTTTGATAATTTTTCCATAATATATAATACATAATTAAACATTTCGGTTTTTAATGTGTTTTAGGCTAAAACTATTTAAAATGTGTTATGTTCTACTCTGAACGTTTCACTGCGGAGGGAGCTCTCTGCTGACACCTTGTGGATATAGTTGTACTTTCAAACAGAGGTAAATGTGTAAAAGTACAACACAGGGCTAAAAATGCACTCAATTACACGTACTGCTGCCAAAATTGTACTTAGTAAGTAGAATACCCACGAAAAATACTCCTCACACTCCTGCAGTTACTTTTTTTACGCGATTTTAGTAGCATTTAATCACTAATCACTAAAAATCTTGCCAGAGTCAGAGCGTTTCTCTCTTAAACCGGAGCACTTTCATTACAAAAAGAGCTGATTACTGTAATGTTAATCAAAACTCTGCAGCTGCTAACGAGGAGCAGACAGAGTATTTCACACCCGTACGCTCTGCACTGGCCCCTGTGAACTTCACGAGAGTTTAAAGTACTGTTATTGCTCTTAGTCCTATTTATTTATCTAATCTGCCTTTATCATATGAGTCCTCTCAGGTAGTAATCTTTTCACTGTCCCAAGAGTCCACACTAAAACGCACAGTGAGGCCTCATTCAGCTTTCATGCTTTTCTTCATATTTATCTTTTTATCTAAGCTTTTAATTAAAACGTAAACCTGCCATAAAGCGTTTTTTGCTAGGTTTTTACATCTTTAACCTTTTAACACTATCTGCTGTACAAATACACTTTGATTGATGATTGATTGACGAGAGAAGCAGAGACAGTGACACAGCCGCACTTTGGGACAACCAGGACTTGTGCAAATCTGGCAACCCTAAAGAACACTGTGAAACGGAGAAAACGCCTCACTCACTAAAGTGGGTTGGTCTTCGGGCAGCAGGCGGTTGTTTTTGCAGAAGAGGACGGCGCGATGAGTCCGTTTGGCCAGATGAGCGGCGACGGTGTGCTGAGCCGAGGCCGCCAGGTCGTTCACGCAAGACAACAGCGTCCCGCGCTCTACACCTGAAAGAAAAGAATATACATCACCAGGAACGTTATGGAATATGTCTTCATGTAAAATAATAATAATAACACATTTTATTTGTAAGTGCCTTTCAAAACACCCAAGGACACTGTACAAGATTAAAAACAACAGACTAAAACCCACAGATCTGGACGATGGCGCTGGAGGATTTAAATAATTTCCTGTTACACTGAGGTTCCCCCCATGTGCTGCAGCAGGATTGTAACTTTTATAATATATACAGCAAAAGAGCTGAACGATATGATCTTCTCTTGATTTGGAGGTTTATATTAATGTACTTATTGAACATTATTTTATTAGTTTGAATGTATTAAATCTCCCTTTGAGAGTCTGAAATATTATGAAACTTGATATTAACTGGATCAGTCCTTAAAGTTGCACCCACACACACCAAACTAGAAGAATTGTTCAGGAGAATTTGTTTATATCTAGAGTTTTTTACTCCAAAGCTATAAGGTGGAATATTATTTTTTGGCCAAGTAAGGTCTAGTTCATTTAAATACTAAATACGATATCTAAAATCCCCTCTGTATTTTTTTGTGTGTCTAATATGTCGACAGAATTAAGTGAGCGATTTAAACCTGGCTTGATCTATTTTTCAGATTGATTTGTTCCAAAATGTAAAGTTTTGGCAGTTTTTACCCATAACATGCCTTATATTTACATAATGGAAAACTTGCATAAATATAAAAAAGTATTACAAGTAAAATACAGAGAAATACAAAATAATATCTATTAAATTGAGATTTTTTTTACAATTCACCTGCAGTGTCTCATCTTAATAAACTTATACACTTAAGGCCTTCTTATGAAGACTTAGCAATGCCACATAACGTGTACTTGAGTAAGAACAAACTGAAGTGTCTATTTAAAGTGGAAGTTGATAGTATTTTCTAAAGAAACATTGACACATGAGGCCCATGTTCTTCAAACGTCAGTCCTCACCCTCCTCCTGCTCTTGCTTCTGGATGGTCATAGACACCTGGTTTCTGAGTCCAGCGAAGGAGAAGTTACAGTCCAGAGTCTGACCCATGGGAGTCTTGAACTTGAACCTGGTCCGGTCTCCGGTCTGAGCCAGGACTTCTATGGCCTGCCCCCCGCTGAGAGACGAGCAGAGAGGGTGCTTCAGCACGGACAGGCGCCGGGCAACCTGCGGCGTAACACAGGCTTACGTTTAAGAACAGAAAATCAATGGTCCAATTACTAAGCCTTTTTGATACATTTTGGAGTTTAAAAATGAACAAAATGTAAAATAATTATCTTTGTATGTTTTAGTTTATTACCAAGTACTAAAAAAAAGCAGAATATGTCACCTTTAAAGGGTAAATATTATGCATTTATATTGTTATTGGCCTTTAAACCTGCTTCATGTTTACATCTCATGTTTTAGAACTAAAAATAAATTGTTTCTACAACGAACAATATAACTTTATTACAGACTTGGGAGACACCAGAGTAACTTAGCTTTGGTTCCATCTTCTGGCTGCAGAGGGAATTACACACATTTTAAATAAAACTAATACTAATCGTGTTCCACCTTGTTGACGCATGTGTAATGATCATGATTAGACGGCAGAAATATTGTATCTGACGATGATTTATGGACTTAAAAACAGAGCAGAAGATTCTCGGAGCCACGTCACTTATTGAAAAAACATCACACATTGAGGAGATTCAGAGTGTTTTGATGCTCAGAGGAAGAGGATTTTCTGACGAGGGTTCCTCAAACTAGTGCGAATGAAGCTAAATGCAACTCCAGGTATGTTTTTGATGATGGAACATTGTTAGAACAGGGTTAAAAGGTCAAAAATGTGCATGATATTTGCCCTTTACAACCATCTCACCTTGTCCAGCGTGTCTCCAGGCGCTTCATCTAACGAGTGTCCGAGCAGCAGAAAGTCGTCCACTCCTCTGGCCAACGCGATGAGAGCGTGTCCCCCCGAAATCAACAGAACCAGGAACGGGAACTCCACCTGCTCCATCATCCTCACGGTCAGAGCGTGGGCCTCCATGTGGTGGATGGGGATGAACGGTTTCCTGTGCGTCTTCACAAACCTCAGACTAAAGTCCAGTCCGATCCCCAGACTCAGGGCCAGTCCGGGTTTTACTGTCGTGGCCACGGCCGAGAGCTGGTGAGGAGCGACGCCGCTGAGAGTCAAAGCTTCGCTCACAACACGCTCGATGTGCTCACGGTGCAGCTGCTGAGCGACCGTCGGGATGATGCCGCCGGTCCTGAAAAGATACGAGATATTGTTCATTAGTGTATGAAGGAGACATATTGTGTTTTCTTGTTGTGTTGTGTTTTTTTTTTTTTTTTTTTTTTTTTTAAACAGGTAATTACCTAAGCAGAGCGTCATTTTAGTAATTGTAAACAACATTATTGATCTAAAATGGCTTAATAATAGAAACTAAGGATGAGCCTGAGAGTCATGTTAAATGAGTAAAGCTTTTATTAAAAGATTTTTTTAAAGTGTGTTTAATATATGGATAAACAAAAGCTTTTAAAAGATTTATTTCAAAAGATATTTCATTTTAAAGTAAAGTAAATAATGAAACTGAACAGGTGAGGAGCTCTCAGATTGGTTTACAATAGGGCAAGGCCACCAGTCTATACTGTATAACAATAAAAATGAAACAATGAAAATGACAACAAAAATACGTTTTGTTTTAAAGTTAAAGTGTTCTGGGGTTTGATTGATATCAAGGAGATAGTGAGGGTAATGCAAAGCACCTTAAACCGTAAAATAAATGGCTATTATTATGGTTTAGAATGTCAGTCAGTAGATAGCCCTTAATCACGTTATTAATTGTGCGTCCCACACACTGATTGTCACAAACTAATTCAAAAGGGGAAAAGGAAAGCATCACAACCAAAATTCTGAAAATTAAGTGGCTATTTATTTACAGGATAAAGTATAGGCAACAAACAAAATTAGGGTTGTGCATTAAAATAACACGTACATTTAATAACACATTGAGAGGCAGGCAAGCACAGTAACACCAATAAACATTTATATGGTTCTTTTTGAAAAGACAAAAAAGTTTAAACATTGGAAATCGGCACTTGTGAGTCCCTTATCATCGGAACAACCAAGTACTTTTAGGGTAATAAACACTCCTTTAATTTGGTACATGAAAGATAGACGAGTTTATATAATATTGTGGAACCTTCCAGGCAAAGCAAAAACAATTTAATTAGAAAATCAGGTGATGCACCTTCAACTAGAAAACCTACATATAGTACCTTTATAGATAACCTACACCTACACACTTTCAGACTTAAGTGTTTGAGGACCCTACCCTTCTAAACCTCACCTTAGATGCACCTCTTTCTGTGAGTGCAGAGACTCTCCCAGGACGGTCCCGTTCTGATCCAGGACCGCGGCTCCGGTGTCATCGCAGCTCGTCTCGATCCCCAGCACCAGAGACGAGGCTTCAGCGCGGCTCTGTCTGAGCACAAAGCCGCGTCCGAACGCTCCAACCCGGCGGAGAGTACATCGAAACATCCCTTAAACCTCTGCTGCTGTTTAGATCCTCAAGGTTAATTCACGCGTTATACAAATATCTCACATCGTAATCGCTAACAAGCCTAATTTTCTATGATATTGTATGGACTGAATCATAAACTAAATATATAAAACTGGTTAGACATGTGTTTTTCAATGCAAATGGTCAAAAAGTATCCTGAATAAATAAATCCACATGCTTTCTTAACCCGGTGTCACATCAAAATAAAGCCGAGTTGTAACTCATATTTACGTTGGTTCCATAAGAGCTCGTACACAATTATAATTCACGTGCGTCAATTTTAATATCTATTAATTTTAATAGATAATAATAATAATTTTAATAAAAGTGTAAATATTCACAAAGAAAATTATGAATATGTTTGGTCAATGATATTCAAAATAGCAACACATTTTACACGGACAATTTATATCACTGCACCAATGCGGAAGTAGGACCAGCTCATGGCGGCGTGGAGGTTGAAAAGATTTGCACTGTTTTGGTTTTACCTCAAAGAATAACGGCGAAAAAAGAATAGGTAAATGAATATTCGTCCTTTAAACATAATCTCTTCTTTGTGTGTGTGTATGTTACGTATTTAAATGCGTTATGCTTCTCAAAACGTGTCTGTTTTTACACTTGCATGGTGTGATTCAAACTATACAACTTCGGTCTATCGTCAATGCTAGTAAGTAGGGCTGCAACTAACGATGATTTTGGTAATCGAATAGTTTAGCGATTAATCAGTAACTTGTGTAAAACGTGAAGTGTCCATGAATATAAGATTTTTCTAAATTTGACCCAGATACAACTAAGAAGACGCCACTTTGGGACATCCTAATGTAGTTACAAACATAATAGGTTTTTGACGTTGTTGCCAAGTCCGCGTCTTTATAGTGACTTTGGGCCTCTTTTTTAGAAAGAGAAAGTCACGGGTGTTTGTGCTTCAGAGCAGCACTTTCATGTCATGAAAGAGCTAATCTTTAGCCTTTTTAGTTTTGTTTCATGATGCCTCTTTTCTGAACACATCAAATGCTTTGAAGTTTTTGTATAATCCAGGTAACGATTACTCGATTACTAAATTATTAATGATTAACTTGTTTCAGCCCTACTAGCAAGCTTTAGTTTGAACTGTGAAGCTAGATAATTGAAAGCTGTCTTGCACAAAACAATGTACATCTAAATATTATACAAAATAATAATACAATAACTGTAGCTCAGCCTCGGTTGAATTATTACGTAAGTTAAAGGAGTGAAGTATTCTCTACCCTTAGGTACTATTTTTATGGCTCATTTAAAATAATTGTTGTGAATGATAACTTTGCAGCTTTGAGAATAATAAAATGCAGTTGAATCCTTTTTAAAACAAGATGCAAATTGCAAACACAGTTGAATTGTACACAATTGAACACTTTCCTGTTATACTCTCAATAAATATTGAGCCCCAAAAATATTATTCCATCTTTAATTTATTGAAGTCAATAGTAATTATCGTTCTTTTTGTACTGAGGCAAACCCACTGTGTTGTCAAGTCTCTGCAGAGAGCGTTGTGAGGCTTTAAACCGAACAAAAGACATAGAAAACCTTTCCACCAAAGTATTTTGTCATGTTTTAGAAATGTTATGGTGTAGAAAGTGTTGAATTGGTCTTTCAAATGTAATGGAGTCATAGTAGGAATGCACTGAACAAAACTACAACTCATGTACAGATTCTCAAAAACATTTAATTAAAAGTGCATATGACACGACTTATTTCACTGAAATATAAAGAACTGTCCTCAGTTAGACTTTTTGTCAAGTTGATAATGTTACTTCCTGGTTGATGATGATGAGCAAATATGACATGTTGGAGATAAACTGTTACCTAGCAACCAGACTGTAAACAAGGGCCAAAATTAACATTACACAAATTACACAATAGTTAGGAATTGACAATAAATGACGCCTGATGACACTATTTTGTTGAGTGTTGGTTTACACTGGTAGAATAATGTGTCAGTTGCTGTGAATTGTCTCTGTATTTTAACGGCACATCACTTTTTGATGACGTCACAGAGATTCTGTTTTAGAGCTCAGCTCTACTTCCTGTCATTTTAAACTTTTCTATTACAAACTGCAGCTAAACAGATGTAAAACTATGATAAATATTTACCTCAGGTGCCCTTCCACCAAACTAAATTATGGGCGGCAGTAGCTCAGTTGGCAGAGAGATTGTCTTCTGATCCGAAGGTCAGCGGTTTGAATCCCGCTCCTGACATAAACATCCTCGGTTGAGCGGTCCCACAGGTTGGCGGTGCAATTACTCCCGCAGGTGAATACTGATGTTGTGTCCTTGGGCAAGACACTTAACCCACCTCGAGTGCCTTGAAGGTGGAAAAGCGCTATATAAATATGTGACCATTTACCATTTACCATTATAATACTAGAGTTATTAGAAGAACGGGAGATCTTGTCATATACACTTAAAGTAAATTGTTATTCATTTATTACAACTGAGACATATTCACATTTAAAACCACTCTTCACTCAGCTCTCCTTTTACCCGGAACTCGTTGAATGTTTTGCTCTTGATCTAGTCACACTTTTGATACATTTCATCATCACAATCTGTCAAGATTAATATAATACAGAATTTGCCTATTGTCTTGTCTTTTTAATTATCACCCAATTAGCCATTTGACTGCTACATAACGAAACAACAAAAAGTAATAAATACACAAAAATAATAGTAATGTATGTATTTAAATGCATTTTTCCAGTCTCTGAAAATTGTTTTGTGAATTTGTTGGTTAAAGAAGCACCCTTTTTCATTTTTGTAGCACATTATTAAATGTAGAGCTGTTACTAATGTTTATTTTAGTAGTCAACAATTCAAACGATGATTTCTATTGTATATTTACACATTTAAAATACATAACAGCCATCAGCCAAATAAAGGTTGAAATATGTTGATTGAAGACTAGATAGTCTTCAATTATCTAGATAGATAATATTCAGCAATAGTAATAAAAAATCAGCAACAATGCATTCTTTTTTGACATTTTGATAATAATAAAGTCACTTTCTTTGTTATAGAGCAGTCTGTATAGTCCAGTTAACAATTACGATTATCAATTATTATTGTTGATTATTTTGCGCAGCCCTTTTTTAATTATTTGCGATTTGCTCAGTCAATTTCGCAGCTGGCAGTGAGGACAAGGAACTCATTTGGCATTTTATCTTCTCAGCGGAGCCATGGAGGAGGCGCCGTCTTGTCTTTCTGAAGATCTGAAGAAGTTTATCGTAACTTCTGCTCCTCCCGTTGTCTATTACGTCCCAGATTTCATAACCGAAGAGGAGGAATCGTACCTGCTTCAACACGTTTACAAATCCCCCAAAACAAAATGGACCCAGCTTTCGGGCCGGCGTCTCCAGAACTGGGGAGGACTTCCGCACCCAAAGGGAATGATCGCCGAGAAAATACCGGAATGGCTTCAAACGTACTGCGAAAAAATCTCGTCTCTCGGTGCGTTTGGCGGCAAAACGGCCAACCACATTTTAGTCAACGAGTACAAACCCGGAGAAGGAATTATGCCGCACGAAGACGGACCGCTTTACCATCCGACTGTGACTACGATAAGCTTGGGATCGCACACTCTGCTCGACTTTTACAATCCGATAGGCGCCGATTTGCAAGAAGGAGAACCGCCGCAGACCGAGGAAAACCGCTATCTGTTCTCGTTGCTGGTGAAGCCGAGGAGTTTGTTGGTTTTGCAAGAGGACATGTACAAGACGCTGCTGCACGGGATACAGGGGTGCGAAGAGGACTCGTTGACGGAGAAAGTGGCGAATTTGGCCGAAGCCGGAGGAAAAACGGGGGAGACTTTGAGCCGAGGAACCAGAGTGTCGCTGACTATAAGACACGTGCCCAAAGTGATAAAGAACAAGCTCATTCTGGGACGGAAATGAAAATCAACGCGTAATTCTTGAAAGTTAAATTGTTGCAATGTGTTAGACTTGAATTTTTAATGTTTATTTTGACTAATTACTGAAGACAATAGAATGAACTTAGGTTTATTGCAATCAAGTCTTAAGATTGGCACATCACATCATTTGCAAAAACTAAATATTGTTTCTATGAGGTCTTATTCTGTGTAAAACGTGCTCTACAAACACGTTCTTTCGGATGTTCATGTTTGTGGATGTGTAAAAAGTCAGTCGAGTTAGGGCTGGGTGATACGGTGATAAAAATGGAATGTTGAGCTGGTCCCTTCTCCTGTTGTTTAGCCTCTGAAGCCTCTGAGCAGATGACTTTATTTACCTCTTAAAGGCCAGAGCTGCTCAATTAAACCAAATCAACAAAATGTCTTGCTTTGATTTAAATAAAAACTAACAAAGTAGTTTGGATTTGTACAAACGTGTTCTGAAACAAGCCACAAAAGCTCTACCAGAAGCGACAAAAACGCGTTCAAAAGCGACAAAAACGCATCTACAAACAACAAAGACTGACTAAAAGTGACAAAGACGCGTTTAAATGTGACAAACACAACTGAATGTGACAAAAACGCATCTAAAAGCAACGCAATTGTG
This sequence comes from Rhinogobius similis, assembly GCA_019453435.1. Lineage (NCBI taxonomy): Eukaryota > Metazoa > Chordata > Actinopteri > Gobiiformes > Gobiidae > Rhinogobius > Rhinogobius similis. The sequence continues at coordinate 5,536,480 of CM033633.1, forward strand.
TTTAAAGTGTGAATTTGAACAGAATCCTATTATTAAAACATAAATCACAAATATAATCGCAGTCGCACTGGTCAGAAAAAAATCACAATTAGATATTTTTCCTCAATCGTGCAGCTCTGTTAAAGGCAAGAGAAAAACACAAAGTGAACATGAATCGTGATAAAATCGAAATCATGATCTGGCCCCAAGAAAATCGTGATAATAATTTTTTGCCGTATCACCCAGACCTAAACTGAGTCTTAATTTTCTGCATAAATATCTAAATCTGTTTTGCAATATTTTTAGTTCAAGCGTTACTTTGTGTTGTCTTGATACTAAAATATCAAGAAATGGGCACAATATCAGTTTCAGTGCCACAAAGAAAATTAAAAAACGCACATTTTTAGATGGCAAACTTACTTTTCAACACTGATAAAGCTCAAAACATTGTAAAACCGTTCAGAAAAGGCCAAACTGTGTCCTATTTATGTGATTTTAGTATCAGATTTTTCGATACTTTTGACAACCTCATTCCAAGCAGTACTTAATTTATTAATTTAGCCATTTTCACTTTTACAATTACTGTATAAAATCTCTTTGGTACCAACAATAAGTCATCGTTGATCATCGTCATGTGCCAACAATCAAGCAAAACACACTGTAAAACACACTTTTTTCAAGGGAAGTACAATCAGATTATTGCAGATTAGATTATGGTTCAATTATGGCAAACATTTTAATCACAGTTATATGGCTCATAATTGAAATCACGATTATTTCAAACAGTTACTTCTACATTGTCAAAATCATTCTGTAGAGAAAGTACAGACTGAACATATTTTATTAGTAATGTTTTAGAAAAGTGTCTTTGCTCCAGGTTTTGAGGCAAAAGGAGTCACTTATAAATCTGAACAGAAGGAAATTAATTGTATTCACGATTGCAACATTTTCGTAATTGAACAAAGTAATAATTGAAATTACGGTTATAAATACGATTAATTGCACAGGCCTAGACTAGAGGCAGCTTTTTGCATTTCTTGTTCTTTATGACTGCACGATAACACCGTAAATAGTTGTCATTATCGATGTAATTAGAAATGTGTGGAGAAATTTGCATTTTTTACAGCATTTTGACATAAATGAATTACTTTTTTTCCGTTTATACAGTTGCTATGTTTGAATGCACCAAAATCTAATTACTTTCTGATTTCTGAATGTATTATTTTAATCACAGGTAAACCACAAAATCTGATGCGATGATTATTTTGTTATAACTAGGACTGTAACTAACAATTATTTTGCTAATCGATAAGTCTAACGATTATACTTTTTGATCCTTTGTTTGTTTAGAATACAAAATATAAATTTGAACCAAATTAAACTAAGATGTCGCTTAAAGTGCATCTGACAGGTTGGACTACTTATTTAACTAAAATGCAGTTAAGAAATATATTTAAATTTCTGCTAAAATCTTTACAAATTTTACCTCAGTTTAGCTTTTTTTTTTTTTACTTCCTGGTTGTAAATGATGACATCACACGAGGAAATTACGAAGAAACTGTCATGCACACAGGGCCAAAACAAAAAAAATGTATGTGATGTGTATGTGTATGTGTATATATTTTTTTTTCTTTATTTGACAAAGAAAAACACACCTGAACACCTTTTATTTTGCTGAATCAATGTTTAAAGGGTCAAAAAAGCAGTGTAAATCATGCATAACCTTCGTCTCCCCAGTGTGATGTCATCAGTCTGTTCACTTCCTGTATTTTCAACTGATTTTTCAACTTTTCTCCACAAACAGCGACCTGATTGGTGCACAACTATATATATACAAAAGGTCGTAAATACGCTACTCTAAATAAAGTCAGAATTAGAAAATCATAGAAACCTGTCATACACACTTTAAAGGGCCCCCGACAGGTTGGACGACTCATTTGACAAAACTGCAGTTAAGATAAATATATTTAAAATTTTGTCAAAGTACTTCACAAATTTTATCACAGTTTAACATTTTGCGTTTTTTAGTTTTACTTCCTGGTTGTAAATGATGACGTCACACGAAGATGGCGGTCTGGGCAGGCAACCTTTTCTGAGCTGTCGCACAAAGATCCCAAAATACCATCCTAGACCTCGACTTGGAACCGCTAAACGGGTTTTTTATTGTTACGGAAACCTTTTAAACAACAAAACTCAGTGTTAAATACTTTTTTGTGAACTTTAAACGCTCAACGTTGAAGTTAAAAAATGCCGCGGGTAACGTCTGACGCTCCGGCTAAACCGGAGCCCTCAGTCTCCGTCTCCAAAAACCATGTGCCGACGGCGGCAACGGATCACGAATATGCTATGGAAACTACAACGTCGTCGTCCAAGAGAAAAATCCCGATCACACCGACCAAACCAGCCGCTGCACCTCCCACCAAGGTAATCGTTTCAAACAAAAACGACGCCGAGCTGACAGCTCTTACTGCAGCTATAGAAAAACTAACTGCCAGATTTGATGAGTTTGATGGGAAACTTCGGGACAACTCTGTTATACTTGCTAACTTGGCCAAGATTACCGAAGTAAACGCTGCTGAAATAAAGGACTGTAAAACCAAACTGCGTGATCTGGAGAAAGAGGTCCCTGTCCTGGTTAAAGAGAATGCTGATCTGAAAGAAAGAGTATTGGAAATTGAGCGATATAAACGGCGCTGGAATCTTAAGATACAGGGCTTGAAGGAAAAACAGGAGGAAAACACCCGCCGAGAAATATTGGAGATACTGGCCAAAATCGCGCCGCAACATGCTTCATTTCTGGACAATGTTGTGGACACAGTGCATCGCCTGGGGAAGAGGGAAGTCGGGAAGCACCGCCAAATTATAATCCAATTCACTATGAGGCATCACCGAGATAACTTCTGGAAGTTGACGAAGGATTCCAAGGTCTGCAAAGATCTTGGTATTTTCTTCAAGCAAGATTTTTGCAAACTCGACCGAGAGGCAAGAGCTGCTGTCTGGCCCAAGATGGAGCAGGCGAGAGCTGCAGGACAGAACGCCTACTATCGGGGGCACGTCGGGTACGTCAATGGAGTCCGCGTGTTTCCAGGTTGAATAACTTAAGATTCATTTAAATGAATCAGTTTTCTGTTTGCAATTCTAAGGACTGTGTTTACTGTTTTTCAAAGTTAAATGTTATCTTACTAATAATCCACATTTGTACGAATTATTCTATGCCCTAAATTCACTGAGGTATGGTATAGTTGAAATATTAAGATTATAAGCCTGTTTGGCATTATGCCAGAGTAACGTGATTTGAGGTCTGCTGCATTCTTTGATTATATTTGGGATCTCGTGTTCAACAGTACAGTACAGTACCTTTCAGTACCTAAGTACAACACCTTCTCTTATTTTAACTAAATTATTACTTTTTTTTTTTTAATTTAAGTTATTTTATTTTATGCCAAACTTTAGTTTTGTATCTTTAAATACTAGGGGTCTACGAGATGGTGTGAAAAGGAAATCTATTTTCTTATTTTGTAAAAGTGTGAAAGCTAATTGTATCCTATTGCAAGAAACACATTCTGTGGAGGAAGATGAGAATTTTTGGTCCAATCAATGGGGGGAAAAAATACTTTTTTGTCACGGTACAAACAAATCTTCTGGTGTAGCTTTGCTTTTCAAAAATTGTCACTTCAAATTAATCACCCACATAAACGATAGTAATGGTCACTGGCTTATATGTGTACTTAAAATGGATGAGAATTTTCTGGTTTTATGCAACGTTTATGGTTATAACATTCGTAGTCAAAACACATTATTATTAGTAGAAATCTCAGATCATATCAAAAACCTCTGTCATAAATACTGTACAAACAATATCATCCTAGGAGGGGACTTTAATATGGTCCAAGACGAATGGCTGGATAGATTTCCAACCAAATTCCACTCCCATCACATTAACGTAACTTTACAAAATTTTTGTTTAGATCTTAATGTAACTGATCCTTGGAGACAAACTAACCCACTCAAACAATCCTTTTCTTGGTTCAAACCTGATGGCTCCATTAAATCTCGTATTGATTTCTGGTTAATCTCAAATAATTTTATGCAAAACAAAATAGATGTTAGTATATCTGCTGCACCCTTGACTGATCATTGTTTAATTCAACTAAATCTTACTCCACAGATAAAAAAGTCCTTTAGCAGAGGCTACTGGAAATTTAATTCCTCACTTCTTACTAACGAAAACTTCTGCAGTGCAATTATTGAACTATTTGAAACAATATCTAATGATGAAAATTTGAAGGGTTATATTAATAAATGGGAATTTTTTAAATTCAAAGTATGACAAACTGCTATTGAACATGGTAAATTAATAGCTATACAATGTAAACAAAAAGAAACAGAAATTATAAATGAACTGAACCAAATTTGCTCTAAACCTCTATTTGATGATAACGATAAACAACGAAAAAGTATTCTTCAATGCTCCCTCGATGACCTTTACACTAAAAAAGCAAAAGGAGCCTTTCTTAGATCCCGAGCAAAATGGGTGGAGCTGGGTGAAAAGAGTACAGCTTATTTCTGTAACTTGGAAAAGAAAAGACAAGAAAGAAATGCAATTAAAAGTCTTTACATTAATGACAAACTCTGTACTGACCCTCAAATGATTTCCATGGAAATTTCCTCCTTCTATAGCAAGCTGTACACTTCATCTTACTCTAAAACCCACGCAGACTCCTTTTACAAATCTATTGAACATTTAATCCCTAAAATTGATGAGAATTTCAAACAGATTTGTGATGCAGAAATAACTATGCAAGAACTGGAACAAGCATTAAGTTGCTTGTCCAACGATAAAGCTCCAGGTTGTGACGGTCTGACTAGTAATTTCTATAAAATGTTTTGGGCCCATATTAAAGAATTTGTGTATGGAATGCTTAAAGAGGTTTTAGAAAATGGCTCTCTCACGCATTCTATGAAACAGGGAGTGATCACACTTATTCCCAAGCCGGGTAAAGACCCCACCCACCTTGACAACTTAAGGCCCATAACTCTTCTAAATAACGATTACAAACTCTTAACTCACATTTTCGCTAACAGACTCAAATTAGGTATAACCCAAATAATCTCTGAAACTCAATCTGGTTTTATAAAAGGTCGCTCAATCCATAATAATTTACGCCTTGTTCTAGATTTAATTGACTATGAATTTCTAATTGATAATGAAGGTTTTATTTTATTTTTAGACTTCTACAAGGCCTTTGATATGATTGAGCATGATTTTATGTTTCAAGCACTGCAGTCCTTTGGGTTTGGAAATAAGTTTGTTAATGTTGTTAAAATCCTCTATAATGATACCAGCAGCTCTGTCTCTTTACCACATGGAACGTCTCAAAGGTTTAATATAAACAAAGGTATAAAACAAGGGTGCCCAATTTCACCTCTTTGTTTATTGCAGCAGCTGAAATGCTGTCCATTTTAATTAAAAACGCATAAATTTTGGCAAACTCTCAATAGCAAATATTGAAATATCTATAAGTCAACTGGCTGACGATACAACCATCTTTTTAAATAATTTGAATGAAATCCCTAAAATACTCAAAATTATTGATACTTTTTCTAAAGCCTCAGGTCTTAATTTGAATGTTAAAAATGTGAGATTTTACCACTAAAGCCGTGTGTTATAACCAATGCATGCAATATCCCCATTAAACCCACCATTAAATATCTTGGCATGCAAATAACTAAGAATAAAAATGATTTAGAAAAACTAAATATTTGGGACAAACTCCAGAAATGTTCCTCTTTTTTGAATAATTGGGCACAAAGAGATCTATCTATCTTTGGTAGAATTCTTCTCACTAAAACTGAAAGTATATCTAGACTTATATATCCCGCCTACTCTATAGGAGTCCCAAACAAGCTATTAAATCTATTAACCAAATTAACTTTAATTTTATATGGAAACGAAAAACACATTATATCAAACAAGGTAATTTAATTAAGAAATATGAAGATGGAGGTTTAGAAGCAATAGGATTTGACAGCCTGAATGGCACTTTAAAGCTGAATTGGCTTAGATCCTTTTTAGTGAATCAAAATAGCCTGTGGTTTATTATTCCTAATAAGATTTTTTCCAAGTTAGGCGGAATGCAATTCCTCCTTAGTTGTGACTTCAGCATTAAAAAACTACCCATTCAGCTCTCATCTTTTCACCAGCAAGTTCTTCTATACTGGAGACTGATTTATAAACATAACTATAGTCCACACAACACACCGCTATGGAACTGCCAATTCATAACTATCAAAAATAAGTCCCTTTTTGTGCAGAAATGGTTTGAAAAAGGAATTTGGTCCCTAATGCATTTATTAAATGACAGTGCTAAGCTTATGTCTTTTGAGGAATTTTCTGCAAAATATGATACACAAACAGAAAGGAAAGAATTTATTAATATTACTAAAGCTATCCCTCAAAATATTTTGAACACTGTATCCTTTTTATTTCATAACCCTAATTGTAGAAATCCTACTGTTCCTAAACTTTTGATTAATGGGTACAACATCTCAAATGCCAAACTCCCAAATTGTAAGATTAGAAAATTTTTCAATGATGTCTTCTTTCCCTATATTTCAAATCCAAATTCGATATCCCTTTGTTTTTCTTCTCAAGAAAAAGAGAAAATTCGAACATATTATTTAAAACTTCCCGTCCCCCCTAAAGCTATGGAAGTACATTTTAAAGTGTTTTCAGGTATATACCCTTCCAAAGAATTGCTCAGACATAGATTTGGGATGGATGTAAACTGTTGCTCCTTTTGTGATGTAAATATCGAAACCACTACGCACTTGTTTTTTGAATGTATGTTTTCTAAAGCTTTTTGGGACGATGTTCACTACTGGCTTTTCCCGAAGATTCCAAACTTAACAGACTTTTCCAGTACGGACGTCATTTTTGGAACTCTTTTGGAGGACAAGCAAATGCAAATGATCTTAAATGTAATTATTATTATGGGTAAATTCTTTATCCACAAATGTAGATTCTTAAAAACCAAACCATCCTTCTTCACATTTCATAAAGAACTATGTTTTTTCTTCTCATCTGTAAGCTTCATGGGAAAAAAAATGCTGTAAAACTTAAAACTGTGATTAATGAACTAAATCTAATGGATAACCCCTAGCTCCTCCTTTTCTTTTCTTTTTTTATTTATTTCCTTTTTATTTTATTTTATTATTATTATTATTTATTTATTTTTTATTTTATATATCTTTTAATTATTTAAATTTTCTTTGTATACAATTCAAAACCAGTTCTTGTAACTTTTTGCCTGTTCTAGCTTTTAATTGTGGAACATTCTGTTAGTTGCCACAAATGTTGTAAATTTACATTTTTATAATTAAAAAAAAAAAAAAAAAAAATGATGACGTCACACTAGTAAATTACCATAGCAACCATCCTGTACAAGGGGCCAAAACGTATTTAATGTTACCGACTTTTTATTTTATGAATAAAAATACATGTGAAAGCCTTTATTTTGTTGAATCAATGTTTAAAGGATCAAAAACAGTTGTTTGTTTTGTGTAAATTATGCATAACCTTTGTCTCCCCAGTGTGATGTCATCAGTTTGTTTACTTCCTCTTATTTTCAACATATTTTTCAACCTTTCTCCACAAATGGCTGCTTGGTTGGTGTAAAACTAAAATGCATAAGTACAACAGGTATTAATACACCAAATAAAGTCAAAATTAGTAAATCTTAGAAACCTGTCATGCATAAGAACGTCTTGATGGAGAATATTTACAGTCAAAATAGTTTTTCCATCTAAAACACTAATCCTACTTGCTTCCTGTGTCATTTGCTTCGTCTGATATTTTTCTACTGACATTGATTTAATCTTGTCCAATCGTGACGCTCCAATCACATTAAAACATTTGGACAATGCTCAGTTTCCTTGTCTTTATTAAGAACACACCATTAGTATAATCTTTTGGTTTTGAAAAATATCTCAAATGTTTGTCACCGGGTTGTCGTCGTAAATGGCAATTAGTTCCCATTGAACCTACCTGGATAAATAAAGGTAGACAGACTATCTTTGAATATTTTTAAGACCCATTGAAAACCCATTTGTTTGCACGGGCTTTTAACTCAAGCTGAGCAGAACATATGTGTTGCATTATTTTATTTTAGCTTGTCTCTGCACGCTCTGTTTTATCTTATTTTATATTGTGTCTGTACAGCACTTTGGGCCATTGTCGTCATTTTTAAATGTGCTTTATGAATAAATTTGAATGACTTGACAGAAGTAAGTACAAAATTGTGGCTGAACCAGGACTGAATCTAAAAGACCAGACACCATATAAAGATCCTTTCTAAAGCCGCACAAAAACGATATGTATGTGACTTTCCACGTTATGTTTGCGATCTTTAAAGACAAGATAACCACTTGGAAGCGAGTTGTCACGTCTAGAGCTGCAACTAACTGTTATTTTAGTAATCGATTAGTCTGGCGTTTAATCGTTTAGAACGCAAAAGTTCAGTAAATGGGAGATGTTTAGTCAATTTGACACAGATAAAGCTGAGGCCGTTTGGGGACATCCAGTTGGAGAAAATGACAAAAGGTTCGTGTTCTCATCAAAAACACAAACTCTATAAATGTCCCGTGTCATATTTGTGTGATTCCTGCTCTGTTTGAATAATAAAACCTCTTCTCGCAGCACATGGCATGCTCTGGAGCCTGTCTATAGACCAGTTAAAGGGGCTGTACCTGATTTTTACTGTTGTGAAGTGGGAAACACACGACTAGTCTATGTTCTTGATTCTTTGCATGCAATGAAATAAAATCTGTGATGCTCCAGCACAGATATATTGTAAAAGCATCTATTCGGGTGAAAATGAGACCACAACTTTTACTCTGCATCTGTTTATAGAGCGTTTTATCCTATGAGAGAAGCAAGAAGTGCGCCATTAGCATGCTAATGTTTGTTAGCTTTACCTGTGACGCTCTGGGCTCAAAGACTGGTGAAAAGTGAATATTTATGACGCTGGAACTGCATTATGAAAGTGAGTGATAAATGTGACTGATGTAAAGACTTTAACATGTCCTAGTTCTGTTTTTCACGATTCAAAACAATAAAAATCAGGTACAGGGCCTTTAATGATTATTCAAATACTTAATTAACTGACAACCTTTTCTATAATCGATTAGCTGCGATTAATTTATGAACTTGTTGCAGCCCTAATCTAGTCTAAAACCTCTGGGCTTTCAGAGAGGAGGCAAAAAGAGGACTATTTTAGAGAGACGAGAAATGTGCGTGTTTGTGGAAGTTTCTGTTCTGTCCATACCAACACTTTTATTAAGAAGTTCATGTAAAGTTTATAAATGAGACCCCTAGACGGAGCGATCCAGGACTAAAAAGACCAGTTCATGACGGGCGTTAAATGGCTTCATTTCATTCGCAGCAGCCAAATCTAAACTCTAAAACCCTTTGCGAATCGCTTCAAGGATCTCTCACCTCTTTTTACCAAATTCTACACAATACTTTCACAATCTCCTCTTTTCGTTTCGCATTATTAACTTGTTTCCAATTCAAAACTCTGCTTCCAGGTGAATCTGGGGCCATGGAGCCTGAGAGGAAGCGGTTCAAGAGCTCAGACTGCGATATCGACTCGTGGGATGCCGTTCCTGTCCTTTCCGACGAACTCTCCCAAGACGTCAAACTCATCGACGCCTTCGCCGCTCCAATTTTGGACAAAAAGCGAACCTCAAAACTCGTCCAGGAACTCAACGCCATGCACCCGTTTACCGGCCTCACGCACCTGAAACGCGTCCGTCCCTGCAAAACCAAAGGCTCGCCGCACGCTTTGGAGATTTTAATTTGCTCGGCGAACGACGCAAACGGACCTCTCGACTTCGACTATTCCGATTTAGGTCTCGGCGAACCGTTCGTGGTGAAAATTCCTTCAAGAGCTCCTTTAACTCGTCCGCAATTTGAGCTGGCGAGCAAGCACTGGCCGACATCTTTCCACGAGGACAAGCAGGTAGCTGTAGCGTTACGAGGAGAACTTTTCAGCTCGAAACAAAAGGCGAAAATGCGAGATTGTATGACGTTAGCAATTGACGCCGCAAAAGACGGGAAAAGGCTCGGAATGAAAGCCATCGGAGCCGTCATCGTCGACCCAAATTCGGATAAAATCATCGCAAAAGGTCACGACTGCGGTAAAGATCACCCGCTTCAGCACGCCGTCATGGTTTGTATCGATTTGGTGGCGAAAAGTCAAGGCGGAGGGCGTTATTCTTACGAGAAATACGCAGGTTGCAAGTTCGATTCGCCCGATTTGGAAAACGGAGCGCCTCAGCCGTACATTTGCACCGGATACGATTTGTACGTGACGAAGGAGCCGTGCGTTTTGTGTGCGATGGCGCTGGTTCACTCCAGGATCGGACGAGTTTTCTACGGGACGGACTCGGAAGACGGGGCGCTGGGGACCAAGTTTAAAGTTCACGCGCAAAAAGATCTGAATCACAGGTTTGATGTTTTTAAAGGAGTTTTGGTGGAACTGTGTAAAGAACTGGACAAAGAGCAAGATGGACTCGATGGGAAACCAGCGCTGTCAGAAGTCCACAGTGGAATTTAAGACTTTTTTAGGTTGAAGTCTATATGACAGGTGCTTAAAATGATAGTTTGGTGGAAGGGCACCTGTGGTAATTATTTATTATATTTTTACATCAGTGAAGTTACAGTTTCTGAAGAAATTTTGAAAAATAAAATTTGAGTGGGAATATGGTGAATATGGAGAGAATCAGGGTTGTTTTGGAAGTTACGAAGCCAATCTATTCTGAAAGTGTAATTTAAGGAAATGAAATCTATTAAATTTAGTCCATCAGCATCAGTTCAGTTTGTAATAACTGAATTTTTTATGTATCTTGTTGTAATTTTCTGCATGAAGTTGTATTCACCTTATTCCGGAAATTGCCGTACGCGCCGCCGTCTTGTTTCCGTTGTAGTTCACACGGGGCAGACGAGCTCAACAGAAAATAAGTTCTACTCGACTAAAAAGACGTTTTCAGGAAATCGTTGTGTTGTGACTTGTTGTTGCTCGTGTTCATTAAACATTTTACACAAATCAATCTACTTTATGTAACATTTTAGCGGCGAGAATTTTCCCTCGTTCGTCATTAGCTTTAACAGAGTTCTCGTCAAACTTAAGTGCGTTTACAACAAAAGTGTGTATCTGTGGTAAAAAGAGGCAAAAGTGGGCGGGGCAGAATAAGGTGAATAATGTTTGGTTAATTGATCAATTCCCTTCAGGAATTGATGTGACGTCTTCAAAAAGTGACGTACCAAAAGATGAAAATACAAGGACAATTCACAGCAACTGACACATGTTTCTGACAATTTAAACCAGGCGTTTGCAATATTTTGTGGCCGGGACCCTCAAAATAGCCTCAAAATAAGTGAAATGAAAAATAATTTTACGAGTCAAAGCACGTTAAATCAGGTGTAATGTTGGTTATTTGAATAGTCTATTGTCTTTATTAGACCATATTTCACTAAAATATACAGTTTATAATTTGAAAAATAGAGCAAATACTGTCATATTTCTTCAAATTAGATCTTGAAATCATCTCCCGATCCCCACTTTGGGAAACACTGATTTAAACGGTCATTCAACAAAATTAAGTTGTTATAAGTTATTATTATTTGTCAAATCATAACTATTGTATAATTTATATGGGTTTTGTTATTTACAGAATGGTTGCTGGGAAACAGTTGGGGAATTACCTCATTGTCATATTTGTGTTCATGTCAAACCAGGAAGTAACATTATTGACCTTATTCTGCCCCGCCCACTTTTACCGTTTTTTGCCCTTTTGTTGTAAACGCACTTCCGTTTGACGAGAACTCCGTTAAAGCTAATGACGAACGAGGGAAAAGTCTCGCCGCTAAAATGTTACATAAAGTAGATTGATTTGTGTAAAATGTTTAATGAACACGAGCAACAACAAGTCAACAACGCAACGATTTCCTGGTCAGTCTGAAAACGTCTTTTTAGTCCATGTAGAACTTATTTTCTGTTGAGCTCGTCTGCTCCATGTGAACTACAACGGAAACAAGACGGCGGCGCGTACGACAACTTCCGGAATAAGGTGAATAAACTTCACAAAAACTGTCAAACTGGGGACACAAACAGGCAAAATGTTCAGTAAAATCTTAAATATGATCATGTTCACTACGTTTTAGTGAAATGTGTCGTCTGATCTGTCATATAGACTTCAAGCTCTTGTAAAATCGCAACATTTTTAACAATAGGGCAATACAATTTACGCACTTAACTTCTTTTATTTGAAAAACGCTCCTAAACATTCCGACTGATTAAACACATTTCTTTGCTTTTTTTTGTCTTATTTTTGTCCGTGGAGCTGTTATTTTGCTCCAATGAATTTTATACAGCGAAATTTAAACAGAAAGTAGTTTCTCGGTTGTTGCTCCGACTGTGCAGTGCTTAGCTAGCTTGTTTTCCTCAACATTTGGGCTCAGAAACATTATTTAAGAAGAGAAATGCAATGAGTTGAATGTGAGCGTAGCTGCAGTGTTCCTGTTGTTTATCTGGTTTTTGTTGTTCAGATCTGATCCTGGTGGTAACATGATATTGATGTGATAATTGCGGTGATTTTAATTGATTTTAATTTAGCATTTAAGGGTTTATTGAAAATTGATTGTGTTTTCTTTATCGTTATCCCTGTTTGTACTGTTTTTTTTTCTTATTTTTTTTGTCAAATTAATGCATTTTTAAACCAACTAGCCTTTTTTTTTTTGTTCAACTCTCAAAACTTAATGTACAATTCTTTTCAAAATGACAAAATATTGTTGAATTTACTCGAATTACCTCCCCACCCGATAAATACACCGGGAACGTTTAAAGTGCGTATGACAGGTTTTTATGATTTTCTAATCTTGACTTTATTCAGTGTATTAATACTTGTTGTCAATATATATAATAGTTTTACAACAATCGGGTCGCTGTTTGTGGAGGAAAGGTAAAAAATATGTTGAAAATTACACAGGAAGTAAACAAACTGATGACATCACCCTGGGGAAACAAACTTTATACATAATTTACACAAAATAAACTACTTTTTTGACCATTTAAACATGAATTCAACTAAATAAATAAGTTAAAATATTGTTTTATTTGTCAGGTAAAAGAATTGATGACATTAGATGAGTTTTAGCCCAGTTTACAGTGTGGTTGCTATGGTAATTTCCTAGTGTGATGTCATTATTTACAACCAGGAAGTGAAATTAAAACTTATAAAACTGCTAAACTGGGATAACATTTGTAAAGAATTTTAGCAAAACTTGAAATATATGTATCTTAACTGCATTTTAGGTAAATGAGTGGTCCGACCTGTCATGGGCCCTTTAAAATGCAGACAAGATAAATTGAATATTGTGTGTAACTTATATTAATTCAATGTCGAGTGGTGGACTCCATCATTATTTATTGCCATTTTATTATTGTATATCAGTTTGAAATGCTCTTTTGACTAATATTCGACAAATATCTGACCACATTTCCTTTACATTCTTGAAATAGTGACATTCTTAAACACATGACTCGAGTGCAAACCGGGCACAAGTATTTTAACAAGATTAAGAACAAGTATGAAGAGCCGTGACCGAGAAACAAAGCACATCCAACTGTCTCGAACACTGGGCTTTTCCCAGTTCTGAGTTAAAGTCCGTATGAACGATGACTTGGGAGGGCATCTGTGGTAATTGTTTATCACAGTTTTACATCTGCGAAGTTGCAATTTGGGAAGAAATTTGGAAAAATAAAAGTTTAAATGACAGTTTAAATGACAGATTTAGACACTAAATCCAATAAAGATGATTATATTTAAGATTTTACTAAGCATTTTTCCGTTTGTCCCCAGTTTGACTGTTTTTGAAGAGTTTATAATGTCACTTCCTGGTTGGACACAAAATATGACATAGGTGGAGGTAATTGTAGAACTGTTACCATAGCAACCATTTTAAAAACAAGGGCCAACATCCACATAAATCACACACTTGTTATGATTTGACAAATTATAATACATGATAACAACTTTATTTTGTTGAATGACTGTTTAAACTGTCAGAAATGTGTCAGTTAAGTGTTAACCGTCGCTTTTTGATGACATCACAGAGGGATTCCATTTTAGAACTACAGTACTTCCTGTAATATTAATCTTTTATTTTTAAAATTTTCTTCACAAACTGCAACTTCACGGACGTAAAACGATGATAAGTATTTCACACAGGTGCCCTCCCACCAAACCAAGTCAGTATTAGAGAAACGTGAGAACCTAGACATATAGACGTTTAAAATGACAGGAAGTAGTGCTGAGTTCTAAAACGGAATCCCTCTGTGATGTCATCAAAAAGCGACGGAGCAATTTACAGCAACTGACCATGAAAAGAACTGGATAAGCCACGCCCCCTCTGTCCGTGTCCCAGATTGATTAGTGGCCGTGTGAGGTACTGCAGCCTCTTGGAACCAGCCTTTTTCTAAAATTGCACATTATAATTGCAGACAGTACTGAATTATTATCGGTATTTAAATAAAATAGAAGGAAATGTTCTTTTCTACCGTTTCTAAAATCACCGAAATTACGTTTTTATATGAAGTGATGTCACACAAACATGTGTGAGTCGCGTGAACGAGCGTCGGACGATACAAACAGAAGCTCGTGGAAAAGGCTCGACTAGAGACACCTGTAAGTTGTATTTTATTTAATTTCAGACGCTTTCACGTGTGTCTAACATGAAGAATACAATTACAATCACACAAGCTAACGCTAACACAAAAACTTGCAGCTGCTGGTCGTTCACGTCGCTCAAAGCATTATGGGGGATTGTCGTCACGTGGCGCCCTAAAGCAAAGATGGTCGCCTCCGTATCAGGAAGTAAATGTGGAAGTAAGACATTTTTTTGGGGTGATGCACCAATGAGCTCAGGCCACAGGGAGGAACAGGGCGGCCATTTTGGATTCATCTTCCAGGTTTTATTATAGTTCTATGCAACTGACACGTCTTTCTGAGAGCTTAAACAAACATTCAACTAAATAAAGGCGCTCTCGGGTATTATTTATTGTCAGTTCCTTTCTATTGTGCAGTTTATTTGGATTTGTGTTTACAGTCTGGTTGCTAGGTAACAGTTGTATCCACCTGTGTCATATTTGTGCTCATGTTCAACCAGGAAGTGACGTTCTAAACGTTACAAAAACTGTCAAACTGGGGACAAACGGGCAAAATGTTGAATAAAATCTTATATATCCGACTGTTCACTATGTTTTAGTCAAATGTGCCATCGAACCTGTCACGCGCTCTTTAAATTAAGACCATACATTAACTTTTCTGGAACGATTTTGTCCTATTTGTTATGTTTTTCAGTATAAATACTTGAGTATCTTGTTTCGACACTAGTTTTAGTATTGATTTGAGTTTGACATGTTTGATTAGCTTTTGTCGTCATGTCTGATAACACCCAAAGCGTTCCAAACTAAATAATTAAAAATCAAAAACTGACTCATTCTTTAAATCCTCCGCATTATAAATAATTCTGAAAAGATCAGGCAAAAACACTTTTAAATAAGATTGTTTTATTCATCACTTTGACATGAATCCGTTTGTTACCAATTTACAAAACAAAAGCAGAAGTACCTTTAACTCGACGCCCCTGGCACAGAGCTTTTATTTTTAGAAAGTAAACATTTTGAAAGTGGGACAACTCAATATAAACGTGAGGACAAAAATAACACACAACGCCACGGAACTGTCCCAGGCCGGCCCGGGACGATCCAGGCTTAAAGTACATACTTAGATTCACACAAGTTAGTCATGTTTATAGCAAATCCAGTCGTTTGGAAATAAACTTTACTATTGCCTTAACAAGGTAAGCTATGAAGAAGATGTGGGCGATAAATTGTCAAAAACAGTGGCTCCCAACCTTTTTTTGTCTTGACTAACCCCTGTACAAGTGATTCTTTAGGAAAATAATCTGTTTTTATCGATTATTTCTATTATTTTACTTGGTTTAATGACGTTGCTATCGAAAATCTTCCAACAAAAATGATGTAAAACTTAAAAAAATACCCTTTTTAACTGAAATACTATTCAATTTCACATCTTTTTCAATTCTTAAATCATTCCAAGTAGAGCTGGAACAATTAATCTTCTAATTAGAATAACTAGACTATAATATTTGATAATCGTTAACTGAACTATACAGACTCTGAAACACATGTCAAAAGACCTTTTATAACAAAGACACTGACATTATAACACATAAAATGTAAAAAAAAAGAATACATTATTGCTGCTTTTCCTCAATAATACACTTTATTCCTAAATATTCTCAATGTAGAAGTCTTCAGTCGCCATATTTCAACCTTTATTTGGCCGATAATGAATTTTAAAAGTTTAAATATGCGATAGAAATAATCGTTTGACTAATCGAAAAAATAACGACTACTAAAATACTCGTTAGCCTTAATTCAAAGTACTTCCTGGTGAGTGGGCACGTACCCCGGGTTGGGAAACACTGTATTTTTGAGGAGCTGCAAAGCTAGAATATCAAGTGTGTCGTGTAAAATAAGAAAATTGCCAAAAATCTTCAAATAAAAAGTACAGAAATTAGCAATAGTCTTCGAAATAAGAGCAAAAAGTGACATTTCTGTTATTCTGTGTTTACGTTTACACACCATTCATCAATTTTTGTGCAATATTTGAACAGTGTTTGAAGACATTTTACAGACAAGCGACTGAAAATGTGATCTGAAAAGTTACCGAGTTCTTTCTAAAGACAAAAGCATATTTATTTAGTAGAATTACAACCCCTAAACTTGAAAAAGAATACATAGTTGTCGTTCCATAATACAGAACCAGCTGCAGCACAGACACGTTTAAGCTGATGGTAAAGGGGTTTTATTGTCCTATTTCAGACTTTTTTTCGCTTGTGACTAAATAAATTCAAATGTCGGTGTCGATTTAAATTTGAAAATAACATTCGGTCACTCTTCTCATAGCTTGCCCCTTCATTTTGTCGAAACAGCAACAATAATGTGACTTTCCGTGTTATACTGGGTTAGCTCGGACTCAAACGGCGCAGAATGGACTGGGCCTAAGACTCAAGACAGACCAGGACCACGATCTGGACTTGGATCTAGACCTGGTCCATTCAAAAGTCTCGATTCTCCGTCTCAATCGAAGACATAGTTTGGGTTTAGACTCGGGAGAGGGTGGACTTCTTGGGTTTAGTTCGGAAGGAGGACCTGGGTCTAGACTTGAGCAGGTTCTTGGCTCTTGTGGAGGACTTGGGTCTAGACTTGAGCAGGTTCTTGGGTCTTGTGGAGGACCTGGGTCTAGACTTGAGCAGGTTCTTGGGTCTTGTGGTGGACTTGGGTCTAGACTTGAGAAGGTTCTTGGGTCTTGTGGTGGACTCGGGTCTAGACTTGAGCAGGTTCTTGGCTCTTGTGGAGGACTTGGGTCTAGACTTGACCAGGTTCTTGGCTCTTGTGGAGGACCTGGGTCTAGACTTGACCAGGTTCTTGGCTCTTGTGGAGGTCCTGGGTCTAGACTTGAGCAGGTTCTTGGCTCTTGTGGAGGACTTGGGTCTAGACTTGAGCAGGTTCTTGGCTCTTGTGGAGGACCTGGGTCTAGACTTGAGCAGGTTCTTGGTTGTTGTGTTGGACTTGGGTCTAGACTTGAGCAGGTTCTTGGCTCTTGTGGAGGACTCGGGTCTAGACTTGAGCAGGTTCTTGGTTGTTGTGGTGGACCTGGGTCTAGACTTGAGCAGGTTCTTGGTTGTTGTGGTGGACTTGGGTCTAGACTTGAGCAGGTTCTTGGCTCTTGTGGAGGACTCGGGTCTAGACTTGAGCAGGTTCTTGGTTGTTGTGGTGGACCTGGGTCTAGACTTGAGCAGGTTCTTGGTTGTTGTGGTGGACTTGGGTCTAGACTTGAGCAGGTTCTTGGCTCTTGTGGAGGACTCGGGTCTAGACTTGAGCAGGTTCTTGGTTGTTGTGGTGGACCTGGGTCTAGACTTGAGCAGGTTCTTGGTTCTTGTGGTGGACCCGGGCCTAGACTCGGGTCGGTTCTTGTGTTAGCGCCAAGAACTGGGACTGGGGTCTTGATCTGGACCAGAATTTCCTCCAGGACCAGTACTAGTTTCTGCTGAAGATCTGGAGTATGGGGTCTTGGTCTGGACCTGGGTATACACTCCAACCAAGACTTGGACCGATTCTTGGACAAGAGGTCGTCTGCTTCAAGACTCGTACCAGGACTGATCGAGAACTTAAACCGAAGTCTCTGTAGTTGGTGTTTTGGTCTGGACTCCAAACAGGATCAGGATGTGGTTGAGGTCTAGAACTGGTTGATGCTGAGGATGCGGTCTCTGTGGAGCTGGGTCTTGGTCTGGGTCTGAACCGGGTCTAGTACTCGATGTGGACTCTTTGGAACTGGGTCTGAGCTGGGTCCTGGTCTGGATCAGGTCTTGGTCTGAACCAGGTCTAGTACTCGTAGTGGACTCCGTGGAGCTGGGTCTTGGTCTGGACCGGGTCTAGTACTCGTTGTGGACTCCGTGGAGCTGGGTCTTGGTCTGGATCAGGTCTAGTACTCGATGTGGACTCTTTGGAACTGGGTCTGAGCTGGGTCCTGGTCTGGACCAGGTCTAGTACTCGATGTGGACTCCGTGGAGCTGGGTCTTGGTCTGGATTGGGTCTAGTACTCGATGTGGACTCCGTGGAGCTGGGTCTTGGTCTGGACCGGGTCTAGTACTCGATGTGGACTCCGTGGAGCTGGGTCTTGGTCTGGACCGGGTCTAGAACTCGATGTGGACTCCGTGGAGCTGGGTCTTGGTCTGGACCGGGTCTAGAACTTGATGTGGACTCCGTGGAGCTGGGTCTTGGTCTGGACCGGGTCTAGTACTCGTTGTGGACTCCGTGGAGCTGGGTCTTGGTCTGGATCAGGTCTAGTACTCGATGTGGACTCTTTGGAACTGGGTCTGAGCTGGGTCCTGGTCTGGACCAGGTCTAGTACTCGATGTGGACTCCGTGGAGCTGGGTCTTGGTCTGGACCGGGTCTAGTACTCGATGTGGACTCCGTGGAGCTGGGTCTTGGTCTGGACCGGGTCTAGTACTCGATGTGGACTCCGTGGAGCTGGGTCTTGGTCTGGACCGGGTCTAGAACTCGATGTGGACTCCGTGGAGCTGGGTCTTGGTCTGGACCGTGTCTAGAACTTGATGTGGACTCCGTGGAGCTGGGTCTTGGTCTGGACCGGGTCTAGTACTCGTTGTGGACTCCGTGGAGCTGGGTCTTGGTCTGGATCAGGTCTAGTACTCGATGTGGACTCTTTGGAACTGGGTCTGAGCTGGGTCCTGGTCTGGACCAGGTCTAGTACTCGATGTGGACTCCGTGGAGCTGGGTCTTGGTCTGGACCGGGTCTAGTACTCGATGTGGACTCCGTGGAGCTGGGTCTTGGTCTGGACCGGGTCTAGTACTCGATGTGGACTCCGTGGAGCTGGGTCTTGGTCTGGACCGGGTCTAGTACTCGATGTGGACTCCGTGGAGCTGGGTCTTGGTCTGGACCGGGTCTAGTACTCGTTGTGGACTCCGTGGAGCTGGGTCTTGGTCTGGACCGGGTCTAGTACTTGTTGTGGACTCCGTGGAGCTGGGTCTTGGTCTGGACCGGGTCTAGTACTCGATGTGGACTCCGTGGAGCTGGGTCTTGGTCTGGACCGGGTCTAGTACTTGTTGATGCCGAGGATGCGGACTCCGTGGAGCTGGGTCTTGGTCTGGACCGGGTCTAGTACTCGATGTGGACCAGGTCTAGTACTTGTTGATGCCGAGGATGCGGACTCCGTGGAGCTGGGGCAGTTTTGGGATGAGGACGCTCAGTAAAGACGCCGTGTTGATGATGAAGTGCGTCGTGTCGTATTTTGTGTAGAAACTCGCCAAGAAATATCTGTGAACGAAGAGGAGAAGAATGAAAACCCGTCAGAGAAGTTTATCATCAGGGAAAAGTAACTTACAGATGTTCTGCATTATTTATGTTGTTCTTGCCCTTTAAACCTGCTTGAGTGCATTTGCTGGCATCTCATGTTTTAGGACCAAAAAAAAAGTTTACAAAAAACAAAATGTCTCTCCCATAACAGCGCAAAGAGAATTACAAAGGTGAGATAAACAGAAGCTAGCTTGTCCGACACGCTAATGTAACCACGCGGTTGTAATGAATGTGATTTGAGGCAGAAATGTGATGATTTATATATAAAAAAAAAAACATCACAGAAGATTCTCAGAGCTCGACAGTTGACGTCAAACATCGAGAAAATTCAAGAAATTTAGCTCGGAGAGAGAGGCCTTTCTAACCAGGATTCATCATGAACTAACTACAGGAGTGTTTTTGATGAGGAAACAATGTTAAAACATGGTTATACTAAAATTAAAAAATAATTTATGCATAAAATCTGTCTTTTAAGGTAAAATGAGATTCCAATTCAGAAAGTATGAATGGTTCGATTTATGGAGGACCCTGAGTGCCACATTAAAGGGAATAAAGATTTGAAATTATGTAAAAAACAAAAATAATGTCGGACTGGTATACAACTTACTTTAAAAAAAAAAAAAAAAAAAAAACAATTTTTACATTTAGCTTTACGTGTTTGGAGTGTAGATTGAATTGATCGACTTATTTTTGTTTCTAGTGCCACAACTCACAATATTTTTAAGTTATTCTTACAATTATATTGTGAGTAGAAAAATCCCAAGTATTGATTATGCAAATAATCTGTACATCCTTCTCCCTCCCCTTTAGGCTGAGCAGAATGTCCAGGTTTGGTCGTGCTCTAGTTCTTCAGTTTTGGCTGGACTTAAGCTGTGTTTAGACTCACAGGACGATGGGGGAGATGGTGAAGAACTTCCTGGAGGAGGTGAACTGGATGCCGTAGTCGAGCTGCTCCCAGTGCGTCAGGAGTCTGGCCTTGCCCTGGTCTGGAGTCTCGAAAGGAGTGCCTTTGACCGCATGCATGAACACGTACATGCCCTGCAGACAGGGAACAGGGAAAAATATCAATCTACATTCAACTACTACATAACTATAAGCCCTGCAGACAAGGAACAGGGAAAATATAAATCTACATTCAACTACTACATAACTATAAGCCCTGCAGACAAGGAACAGGGAAAATATAAATCTACATTCAACTACTACATAACTATAAGCCCTGCAGACAAGGAACAGGGAGAAATATAAATCTACATTCAACTACTACAGAAATGTTAAGTCCTGCAAACAAGGAACAGGGAGAAATAGCAATCTACATTCAACTACTACATAACTATAAGCCCTGCAGTCAAGGAACAGGGAGAAACCTCAATCTGCATTCAACTATGACATGCATATATAGACCGTAAAACAGTGGATATCAGAGTCTGCTGCCGCCGCGTTCCAAATAGTCGTGACCATGGAAGCTGTTCAGCTCAGGATCTCGGATTTCCAAATATGGAGTCTGGCTCCACTTTAGCCGCTATAACTGCTAGCCACGATTGACTTCATTTGGCTGGAACCAAACACTATGACATCTACTGTTTTTACAGTCTATGCATGCATATAAGCCCTGCAGACAAGGAACATGACTTTTTTTTTTTTTTTTAAATCGCTATGTCACGTTTTTGTCCTTTTTCAATTGTGTTTTTGTCGCTTGTTTCAGAACATGTTTAAGCAAATCCAAACTACAGAGTTAGATTTTGTTTATCCAGAATAAAACAGAATATTTTGTTTGTTTGTGGCACTTTTAGTAGCATTTATGGCACATAGTACACTCAGTATTTTTGATGCTTTAAGCCGCTGTTTTGTTATCGTTAGTCGTGTTTTTGTTTTAGTACGTGTTTTAACAAATCCACACCACAGGGTTTTTATCTAGAATAAAACAGGTTTGTTTTTGCGCTTTAAGTATTTGTTTTTTTTTTGTATTTTGCGCTTTTGTCAGCTTTAGAAGCGTTTTTGTCACTATTGTTTTTAATGCTTTAAGTCGAATTTTTGTCATTGAGTATTTTTTGTCGTGTTTTTATCACTGCGCTTTTGTCAGAAGCATTTTTGTCACTTGTCATTAGCATTGTTTTTGACGCTTTTAGTTGTGTTTTTTGGTTTATTTCAGTATGTTTTAACAAATCTACAAAACTACAGGGTCAGCAGTTTTTATATAATATAATAATTTTTATATAACAATAATAGAATAAAACAGGATATTTTATTTGTACAGAAAATCAATCCTGTTATATTTTTCACATAACATCATCTGCAGATTAACTTTACAAAGATATGGAATAATAAATACAAGGCCAATTAAAGCCGCAAAGCGGCGATGATGGCCCTCGCCCCGCGCGCGACCGCCTCCCCACGCGGCCTCGGCCGGTCCCAAACCGCCCCGGTGTCCCGTCCTCCTCCTCTGAGCGTCACTCGGGCCCTGTGACCTCCTCTCCCCCCACTCACACCGGGAGGCGTCCCTATAGAAGTGCATTGGCGGGCGCTGCTCTCTAAAGTGGCGAAACCATCCAAAACACAGCTTCGATGTATTTGACTTTTTCGATCGGAATGCTCTAAATAATGCGACTGCCGAGTATCACTGACTTTGCTCGAAATAATGTTGGCCTCTCCATAGACTTATGACATGTCTCATAGGAAATTAATGGGGAATATGCGTGGCCCCCCAGGCCAAACGATCCAAAATAGGACGTCAATGTAATTGACTTTTTTGCAGCTTTTGATGTTAATAAACGTTGTTAATAAATAAACGAAGTTAAAGTGGCATGTTAATTGTGATCCAAAATGGCTGACTCCACGTGCATAATAGGACGGTGCCGTAATGTAATTTTTGATTTGTCTCAGGGCGCTCGATCACTGCTCTGAATTTCAGGAAGCTAGGGCAAAATTTGCATGTCCCTTCTCGATAGGGGCTCAGTTCTGGACGGCGCTAGTCGTTCGGGTCGGGCCGGACGTTGTCGTGACGGCCATTTTATCGAAGTGTTCGACAGGCTGGTCATTCCTATCCGAACATGTGGTACTTTTCGTTAACGTTCAGAGGGTGAAAATCGCGTTTGTATATTCATATAGACTCCTGGTGGGCGCTGCTCTCCAGAAGTGACGAAACCGCTCAAAACACGGCTTCGATGTAATTGACTTTTTCGATCGGAATGCTCTAAATAATGCATCTGCCAAGTTTCACTGACTTTGCTCGAAATAATTTTGGCCTCTCCATAGACTTATGACATGTCTCATAGGAAATGCATGGGGAATATGCGTGGCCCCCCAGGCCAAACGATCTAAAATAGGACGTCAGTGTAATTGACTTATTTGCAGCTTTTGACACTTAAAATCAGATTCCAAGATTTCGTGAAAATCCGATAATTTTGGTACTTTTACATGACCAGCAGGGGGCGCTATAGTGAAAAGTGCTCATGTGCTCCTGAGTCTGTTCTGTTTAATATTTGATTTGGCATCTGTGGTTACAGTTTTTGCTCTGTGTGGCAATGCCTGTGGCTTGGAGAATAAGTTTAAGATACAGGAAATGAAGGCGAATTCTGACAAGAAGTCATGACTAAACCGAATGAGACAGGCCAAAAATGTGGTTTATTATAAAATTTCAATGCGTCCTGATCAGGAGCGTGTATGTAAGACTGATCTAGGCCCAAAACCCTAGGACAAGTTCTCAATGGAAAACAAAATCTTAAAGTGGCGTTTAAAATGAAAATCAATATGGCCGCCTTGTTGTTGGTCTTATGACTGAGCACCAATTATGTTTTAGGGTGCTTTTTATGTGTACTATCACTGTGCCAAATTTTATGGGCCTCCTCCAAAGTAAATGCATCTCCCTTTCCATAGGCCTGACACAACAGGTGGCGCTGTAGAGGCTGTTTATTAGTTTCAGGAAAAATACGGTTATGACCCATTAATTTCTCTTAAAAGGAGTCACTGTATTGAGTTTGGTGGCTGTCCTGCAGGTTTTAGTTGTTTTTTATTGCAGCCTTGTGTGAAGACAGTCTGAGTCCCATAGACAATGAATGGGAGCTCTGGAGGCCTTTAGAGGCAAAAGTGTAAAAAATAGACCATGGGTCCCATTGACTTTTTTGCATCTCATATAGCCAAGAATCATGTCCCAAAATTTGGTGTCAATCGGACAATCTGGACACTTTTAAGTGAACTGTAGGGGGCGCTATAGTTATTAGTGGTCCTGTGCTCCCTGGTCTATTTTGTGTAATATTCCATTTTCCATCATTGGTGGCAATTTGGGCTCTGTAGGCACAGTCCAAGTGCCTCTGAGGGATAAGCACAAAAACAGGAAATGATGGCGATATTTGACAGGAAGTCACGCGCAAACCCTAAGAGATATCTCCAAAAACTGGTTTTTTATTGAATTTCAATGCGTCCTGATCAGGAAAATGTATGTTAGACTGATCTAGGCCCAAAACCCTAGGACAAGTTCTCAATGGAAAATAAGAGGTTAAAGTGGTGTGTGAAATAAAAATCAATATGGCCGCCATGCTGTTGGTCTGACGACTGAGCACCAATTATGTTTTAGGGTGCTTTTCATGTGTACTATCACTGTGCCAAATTTGATGGGCCTCCTCCAAAGTAAATGTGTCTCCCTCTCCATAGGCCTCACCCAAAAGGTGGCGCTCTAGAGGCTGTTTATTAGTTTCAGGAAAAATACGGTTCTGACCCCTTAATGTTCCTTAAAAGGAGTCTCTGTATTGAGTTTGGTGGCTGTCCTGCAGGTTTTAGTTGTTTTTTATTGCAGCCTTGTGTGAAGACAGTCTGAGTCCCATAGACAATGAATGGGAGCTCTGGAGGCCTCTAGAGGCAAAAGTGTGAAAGATAGACTATGGGTCTCATTGGCTTTTCTGATCAGGAGGTCGTCTAGGAATTGTATGCAAATTTTCACTAATAAAAGTCAAAGTAATTGTTTTTCTCCCCATTGTAATTTAGTGCGCTCCTACAGGTGGCGCCGTAAGGTTGATTGTTATTGTGCGCATATAAATGGATTAAGCAGCTTTACGTTTACGAGTGTTTCAAATTTCATGTCGATCGGAGTATGCATGTGCATGCAGGAGCTATTGAAATGATTTGGTGAGCACTCTTTGCGCCCCTGGTGGCCAACGGTGATAAATGCACCATATCACTAATTCAGTTTTTCTCATGCCGCCCTGCACTGGACATATTCCCCAAGTTTCGTCCAAATCGGACGAAACATCAACAAAGTTGATGTTTGACTTAATAGGTAGGGGGCGCTAGCGAGTACTTTTTATTTATTTTTATTAATGCATTATATTCAGATCATAATTACGCACTCGTGACTGAAATTACAGCTCTCTCAGTCCAAGCGTGTAGCCGTGACATGCGATCGTAAAAACAGGAAACGAAGGCGTTCTTCGATGGCGAGCCACGGCGAAACCATTTGAGATATCCAAATAAAAGTGGCAGATTATTAAATTTCAATGCGTGCCGATCGCAGAAATGTGTGCCAGACCCACGTGTTGCAAAAGCTCTAGTCCAAGTTCTCCATCAAAAATAAAAAGTCAAACTGGCGTGGCGACTTCGGTCCAATATGGCCGCCGTGCCCTTGGTCCGAGGGCCGCGCTCCAATGTCATGTTTTGCTCGGTTCACTGTTCTCTATCACTGTTCCGAGTTTCGTGCACGTCGGGCAAAATTTGCTCGTCCCATTTCCCATAGGGTCCGATTCGGGCCGGTGCTGCTCGTTCGGTTCGGGTCGGACGCTCTCGAGACGCGCGAAATACGAAATTTTTTTCCGGGCCGATCGCGACTATACCCCCATTGAAGACTTTTCGTGCATGTTTACTGGGTCAAAAAGGGCCGCGAAGAGTATGAAAACGACAAAAATAAGCAATAAACGGACGAAACACAATGTCCCTCGCCAGTTTACTGGCTCGGGCCAACTATACAGCTAGACTATTGTCATTTTCTCTTCTGTCATACGTGTTCAAATTTTAGATTAAATACACGCAGCTTTAAAATATTTTAATTTTAGTCTAAGTTTTACAAGAGGCTGATTATATTTGGATTTTGCATACGTTCTAAACATTAACCAAGCTTGTGCTGTAAGCGTTAACCCCTGCAGCTTATTTCCTGAATGTACAAACTCATTTAAATTTTAAAGTCAATATTTACTTTCCTCTCATGTAACACTTGTTCTCAGAGTAAATGGAAAACTAAAGCCGAAAGAAGAGCAAACCTGGGGCAAAACGGGGGTTAAACAAGGGCTAAACCAGGACAAAATCAGGACTAAACCTGGGCAAAACCAGGACTAAACTGAGACCAAACCATAACTAAACCAGGAGAAAACCAGGAAAGAAAACCAGGACTAAACCAGGACTAAACCAGGACTAAACCAGGACTAAACCAGGACTAAACCTGGGCAAAACCAGGACTAAACTGAGACTAAGCCATAACTAAACCAGGATAAAACCAAGAAAGAAAATCAGGACAAAACCAGGACTAAACCAGGACTAAACTAAGAAAAAATAGGGATAACATTGGGATAAACCCGAGGCTGAACCAGGACAAAACCAGAGCTAAACTAGGACAAAACCAGGAAAAAAAGGGGGAAAAAATGAGGACAAACCCGAGGCTGAACCAGGACTAAACCAGGAAAAAAATAGGGAAAAATGAGGACAAAACTGGGGCAGAATCAGGACAAAACCAGGAGAGAAAATCGTAACAAAACCAGGGATAAACCTGGGCTGAACCAAGACTAAACCAGAGCTAAACTAGGACAAAACCAGGAAAAAAATCAGGACAAAACCGGGGCTAAACCAGGACTAAACCAGGAAAAAAGGGGGAAAAAATGAGGACAAACCCGAGGCTGAACCAGGACAAAACCAGAGATAAACCTGGGCTAAATCAGGAAAAAAATAGGGAAAAAATTAGGACAGAACTGGGGCAGAATCAGGACAAAACCAGGAGAGAAAATCGTAACAAAACCAGGGTTAAACCTGGGCTGAACCAAGACTAAACCAGGACTCAATTAGAACAAATCAGGAAAAAAAAAAAAAAATCAGGACAAAACTGGGGCTAAACCAGGACTAAACCAGGGCTAAACCAGGAAAAAATAAGGACAAAACCATGTCTAAACCAGGACAAAACCAGGGCTAAACCTGGGCTGAACCAAGACTAAACCAGAGCTAAACCAGGAACGAAACAATCAGAACAAAACCGGACTAAACCAGGGCTAAACTAGGACTAAACCAGGAAAAAATAAGGACAAAACCACGCCTAAACCAGGACAAAACCAGGGCTAAACCTGGGCTGAACCAAGACTAAACCAGAGCTAAACCAGGAACGAAACAATCAGAACAAAACCGGGCTAAACTAGGACTAAACCAGGAAAAAATAAGGACAAAACCACGCCTAAACCAGGACAAAACCAGGGCTAAACCAAGACTAAACCAAGACTAAACCAGAGCTAAACCAGGAACGAAACAATCAGAACAAAACCGGGGCTAAACCAGGGCTAAACTAGGACTAAACCAAGGCTAAAATGTTGTTAAATCAGAACTAAAACTAGGGTAAACCAGGACTAAGACTTGTTTAACAGACTGGATAATTGTCTTAAGAACCAAACCACAAAGTAACCAAAGTAATATAACGTATAATAATTTTGTAGCTGCAAAGCACAAACACTACTTTTATCCGTATTAGTTTATCACTTCATATCTGAGGCCACATTTAGGCAATAAATTGGCAAAAAAAAACATTAGGTGCAGGTTTAATGCATAAAAACAGGGTCCATTTTTAACCCAGAGTAGAACTGTGTCATGTTTAAACTATGTTAAGTGTAATAGTTTGGCAGCTGAAGGACAAACCTGAGTCTGTTTGAAAACACAACTTCCTCTTGGACTCAGAGACATGAGCCTGATTCAGACACAGCCTTAAAATAGATTCTGGAGTAAAACAGAGAGAAATGTGTCTAAACCAGGGCTAAAATGTGGTAAACCAGGACTGAAACCTAGGCTAACACAGGGGGTAAACCAGGACTGAAATGGGGATGAACCTAGAGACTAAAACAGGACTAAATCTAGGAGAAAACAGGGAGTAAACAAGGACTAAAACCATGGAAACGAGGCATGAAACAAGAGGTAGACCGGGACTAAACCAGGGCTAAAACGGGGCTCTAACAGGGCTAAAATAGGACTAAAATGGGGCTAAAACTGAACTAAAACATGGCTAAACCAGTACCATCCTACACCAGGACTAAACCAAGACTAAATCATGACTAAACCAGAACTAAATGAGGGCTAAAAAGTGGCTAAATCAGTACAGTTTAAGCCAGGACTAAACCAGCACTAAACCAGGAGTAAACCAGGACTAAGACAGGGGTAACCCAAACTAAACCAGAACTAAAAAGAGGCTAAACAAGAGCTAAACAAGGACTAAAATGAGGGTAAACCAAGACTAAACCAGGACAAAACCAAGATTAAACCAGGACTAAAGTGAGGCTAAACCAAGACTAAACAAAGACTGCACCAGGACCAAGCCAAGATTAAACCAGGACTAAACCAAGACTAAACAAAGACTGCACCAGGACTAAACCAGGACTAAACCAAGATTAAACCAGGACTAAACCAAGACTAAACAAAGACTGCACCAGGATTAAGCCAAGATTAAACCAGGTCTAAACCAAGACTAAACCAAGACTAAACCGAGACTGCACCAGGACTAAACCAGGACTAAACCAAGATTAAACCAGGACTAAACCGAGACTGCACCAGGACTAAACCAAGATTAAACCAGGACTAGAGTGAGGCTAAACCAAGACTAAACCAGGAGTAAACCTGGACTAAACCAAGACTAAACCAGGACTAAACCAGGACTAAACCAAGACTAAACAAAGACTGCACCAGGATTAAGCCAAGATTAAACCAGGTCTAAACCAAGACTAAGCCAAGATTAAACCAGGGCTAAACAAAGACTAAACCAGGACTAAACCAAGACTAAACCGAGACTAAACCAGGGCTAAACCAAGACTAAACCAGGACTAAACCAAGACTAAACCGAGACTGCACCAGGACTAAACCAAGATTAAACCAAGATTAAACCTGGACTAAACCAAGACTAAACCAGGACTAAACCAGGACTAAAGTGAGTCTAAACCAGGACTTATCGGCAGGATCCTTACGAGGTTGTGAATGACGTTGGTGAGGGTCCACACCAGCGGGACACTGAAGAAGGGGATGCTGAGGAGGACCACGTGCAGAGTGCAGACCCCCAGAGCGTAGGTGAGCCAGATGCCCCGGCTGTTCATGACCCGTGTGTTTGGGTTGACCTCACTGTGTGCCACGCCCACGTTCATCTCCACCTGAGGAAACACATGACGGACACGGGTTACTTTCACTTCACTTCACTTTCACCTTATTAGGCCCCGCCCACTTTTGCCACAGATACACTCTTTTGTTGTAGACGCGCTTCCGTTTGACGAGAACTCTGTTAAACGAGAGAAAAGTCTCGCCACTAAAATGCAATATTCACCTTATTCCTGAAGTTGCCGTATGCGCCGCCGTCTTGTTTCCGTTGTAGTTCACACGGAGCAGACGAGCTCAACAGAAAATAAGTTCTACTCGACTAAAAAGACGTTTTCAGGCCTCAGTAAATCGTTGCGTTGTTGACTTGTTGTTGCTCGTGTTCATTAAACATTTTACACAAATCAACGAGTCTGTGATGATTATGGACTTAAGAACAGCAGGAGACCTCTGGATCTTTAGCTTCGATGTCACAAATCTGGGAATTTGAGTGTTTTCTGAGACAATCATGTAAGCAGGATTCATGAAACAAAAGAGAACGGAGCTAAATACAACTCCAGGTGTGTTTTTGACGAGGAAACAATGTTAGCACATGTTTAAAGCTTTAAGTATTTTTTTCCAGATATGTGTTTAATGACAGACTGTCGAACATTCCAGGCAAAGCAAAACATCTTCACCAGAAAAGTTGCACAGAGCAGCTTCAAAATGCAGATCTCTTATTCAAGGTTCAATAAAAGTTCAAGGGTTTATTGAAATCATCTGGTTCAGCCCTTGTAGATTTTCCTTTTGGATATTTCTTTTTAAAACACAATGCAAACTCCATCTGGAAGTGTGAATTTGAAAGCTAGCATGATCATACAAACTAAAAAAAAATGATCTTTTGGACGTTTCCCAAACTGTTGAACCGTGACTCGGGACACCGTTTTTATCAGAGCTTCAGTCTGCACTTTGTCTTGAGACGCAGCGATGACAAACATCTTACGTAATGTGGTTGAACTTTGACCTTTGGCACACTTTCGCTGCAGAACGAATTACAAAAAGAGTTTAAGTTTCATCAAGAGATCATTGTATCAGCTCAGTGTGCGCTAGAGGAATATTAGGTCATGAGTGATGTTATGACCTGAGGCTTGAGAAACACCTACAGCTTCACAAATGTCACTTTAACCTGAGATGGACTTCAAATTATACGCTTTGATTCATACATATTCACGAAAAAGTAATCTCTAAAACTCTTAAATCAGGACCAAAACGGGACTAAACAAGGACTAAACAAAGGCTGAAACAGGACTAAACAAGGACCAAAACAGGACTAAACAAGGACCAAAACAGGACTAAACAAGGGCTGAAACAGGACTAAACAAGGGCTGAAACAGGACTAAACAAGGACCAAAACAGGACTAAACAAGGGCTGAAACAGGACAAAAACAGTACTAAACAAGGACTAAACCAGGACTAAACAAGGACCAAACCAGGACTAAACAAAGGCTGAAACAGGACTAAACAAGGGCTGAAACAGGACTAAACAAGGACCAAAACAGGACTAAACAAGGGCTGAAACAGGACAAAAACAGTACTAAACAAGGACTAAACCAGGACTAAACAAGGACCAAACCAGGACTAAACAAAGGCTGAAACAGGACTAAACAAGGGCTGAAACAGTACTAAACAAGGGCTGAAACAGGACTAAACAAAGGCTGAAACAGGACTAAACAAGGACTAAACAAGGGCTGAAACAGTACTAAACAAAGGCTGAAACAGGACTAAACAAGGACTAAACAAGGGCTGAAACAGGACTAAACAAGGGCTGAAACAGGACTAAACAAGGGCTGAAACGGGACTAAACAAGGACTAAACAAGGGCTGAAACAGGACTAAACAAGGGCTGAAACAGGACTAAACAAGGGCTGAAACAGGACTAAACAAGGGCTGAAACAGGACTAAACAAGGACTGAAACAGGACTAAACAAGGACTGAAACGGGACTAAACCGGGACAAAGCCAGGGCTTAACCAGGACTGAAACGGGACTGAACAAGGACTAAACAAGGACTGACACAAAACTCAACCAGGACTGAAACAGGACTCAACCAGGACTAAACAAACCCAGAAGCAGAACTAAACCAGTCCAGTACAAAAAATAACTAAACTCACTAACCCTGCAACACGACTAAACCAGGACTAAATGAACCCAGAACTAGGATTAAATGAGGACTAAAAGTTAACTCGATAATGTAGTAATCCTCAATAAAAACCTAAAACTATCCGATTCACATTTTGGATATTACTAATACACCATTCTAGAATTATCTTCAAGGGAAAACTTCAGTCTTTAATCTTAGACCGGGTTTAGTCCCTGTTTTTACCGGATTAAAATGCAATTAAATCACTAAAATCCAAAATTTGCACCTGGTCCTGGTTTAGTCCAGGTTTGGTCTTAGTTAAATGTGATGTAGTTCCACTTTTTAGTTTTAGTATAATCCTGGCTGAGTCCTGGTTTTATTGGTTTGCAGCTAATTTACATAATATTAAACAAATTAAGGGTTTTACTGGATTATTTTCAATGCTGTTTCAGTCACTTTCGTTCACTTATTACGTCACAAGGTCTTGCAATAAATAAAGACTTACCAAACAGTGATATAACAATACGAGTTCAGCTCTTTTATGCTGTAAAAGTGGCCTGATGCAGAATTTACAAAACCAAGTTCGTATTGGCCTAATTCTGCACAAAAACAAATCCGCAGCGTGACCCATTTTCAACTAAACGTGGTGTAATTTGTTAAAACTTACTGTTGAACGCGTTCAGACGGAGGAGAATGTGAAATAAAGCCGCTAAAGAGAGAAAATGCTGGATTTCTTCGCTGTTGTTCTGCACAAAAACAGCACGAAGACTGAACGCGAGCGGAAATCGACGTGGGACCGTGAACTGAGAAAAGTTTGACCCCAGAGTTTGTCTCGTCAGGCTCAGCACCGCCCATCAAACTGAACAAACCGACTCAAACCCGTAAATAATTTGTTTTCCGAATTCCGTCATCCCATTAGGCTTTCTATTTATTGAGGGTATTCCATTCACTGAAATAAGGGCAATAATAATTTGGGTGTCTAGAAAACAAGAACATAATAAATTAGATAAATATGTATGTGGGTAAAGTTTAAGTATAGTTTAATGGCATTCGTAAAACTTAGATGTATGCAATTTGTACCTAAAGTAATTCAAAGTGCTTTACATAACAGAAAAAGATGCAGATTAAAATCACAAAACAGATCAAGACATTAATACTAATCTTAAAATTAAAAAGTCTTGTGCACAACTAAACAGTTCTGAGCCTGGATTTGAACTTTGTCAGAGTTCAAAGATGTTTCAGATGCGTGTAATGAGTAAAAATAAACAAAGAAATACATAAATAAATAAATAAATTGTATATACAGTTTTTATTATTATTATTATTATTATCATTAGTAGTAGTAGTAGTAGTATTTATATTATTATTATCATCATTAATAATAATCATAATCATAATAATAATCTATTTTTATGGTACATTGTTATTTTCCCTACGTTTGTGCCTGTGAAAAATTCCAGAGGAAATTTCTGCCCATTTCTTTGTCTCGCCTCCAGAATCAACCAATCAGCGCGGAGTAGACGCGGCGCGAGCGCGCTCCACTTCCGCGGTGCGCCGCATGGATTTTGTTTATGAAAAATACACTTTGAGCAAAACGACTTTATGCTGCGCAAGATTCGCGTCAGATCACACATTTATAAGAGTCAAAACCAGCGGTGAGCGTTGTTTTTTATTTTTAATTTAACGTCTCCTTGATTGTATTTTATCGGTAAAATAAAATTGGATTAAAGAATAACCCATAACAATATACATCTTGGTGACGTATTGGCATACATTTGAGAAAGGTGATTTGTGCACAACTTGCCAGGAGCTAAATGTGATCGAATAACTATACATTAAAGTAGGTGAAAGAATGATAATAAAATCAATATTTATTTGAGTTAGCAAAGATGACGAGTGCATGTGATCCTCTCCAGAAAAAGGTTTTTGTGTATTTGATATTAAATAAATTATGTTTTCACTCATTACGTTCACATGAACGCATTTATTTCTTAGTATTCTAATCTAAATGATGTAAGGTTCTATCAAATTATAGGCTTTACGATCTAATACATTTTGATAGTTTGCGATAAATCACAGAGAAGACTCAATATATGAGAGGTTTAATCTATCTAAAATATCATGCACTTTATGGAGGGATTTCATTGGTCCTGAATCCTGATGAAGGGTTCGATTCTCGGGCTGATTGTCTTAGTTTAGTTTCAGTTTAGTCCCAAGTGATGTTTGTGCACAACACTGCACAAGAGATAATAACTTATTTTATTCAAATATTCTAACAGGATCCTAAAGTTACGTAAAGTAAAAATGTGCCGTATTTACATGAATACATTGATTTCTTACATATGTATTGAGTGAATAATTATAATAATAATTTTCACTGTTTTGTTTCGTGCAGTTTTCAGTGAAGATGCACCAGCTTCCTGCGCACACGGTGCGTCTGCTCTCCAGCTCGCAGGTCGTCACGTCTGTGGTGAATGTGGTGAAGGAGCTGACGGAAAACGCTCTGGACGCCGACGCCACCAGTGTCGACGTCAAACTGGTGAAGCTCAACACATGATTCTGCTTTAATCCAATTGATGATCAAACTACATGTTCTGTATCTGAATGGATTCAGTCTTAAAGAAATGTCAATTTTAATTCATCAACCAGTCAAACTGTATTTGTACGGCACATGGCAGAGTGGTTAGCACTCAAAGCATGAAGGTTCTGGATTTTGAAACACAGGCCTGTGTGGAGTTTGCATGTTCCTCTCCGTGTCTGTGTGACTCGTAAAATCCTCCAGTTAAACTCCTGACCGTCGAGAGCTCCAGCCTCATCAGCACCAACAAAAACAAAGTATTTGATATTCAACTCTGACCTAGTTTTTGTCTGTTGAGCTTTTGTTTTGCACAAATCAACTTTATACAGTAAATCGTAAACAGAAAGTAGTTTCTCGTTGCTGCTTATATGCAGAGCTTACCTAGCTTGTTTGCTAACATCAATTGGAGATAAAGGACACTTCAGCTCAAAACAACAATTCATTAATCCACTAAACCATGTGCAATAGGTGTGTGAATGAAAGTGTGTTTGTGAGAGTGAATGCAGGACAACAGATGAAAACAAATGGCTAATTCCGCAGTTGCATGTTCATTAACATTTGCCAGGCCTTGGTTCTAATCTCCATGTTTTATTCAATACTGTCATTAGTCTGGAGATGCCGCCATACAATTTGACTTCAGGGGGCGAGACAAACATGTGTCAATCAGAGGAACAGCGGCCGTGACGACAGCACCACGACAGGACGGTTTATGTGCGGCAGCACAGAGCTGTGTGTCAGTCCAAAATGGCTGTAGCTGTAAAGCTTCCTCTGGCTGTGGCTTTAACGACACGTCCTGGTCTTTAAAAGAGAGAAGCCCCCAACATTTTCTCTGTCATGGACGCCTCTTGCTTGTTATTGTTTGTAATCATGGCACAGGATGTGATGTTCTCCTCTCACGGCTCTGATTGGCTCGATTTCCACAGAATAGAGGAAGTAGGGGTTTAGCAATCAGGCCCAAACACACTTTCTTTCAAAATGGAAAGATTTTGAAAGAAAGTGGGAATGGCTGGTCAGACTACATTAACATGTACTGTCCTGACCAAATAAACCAATTAAAAAAAATTAAAACAATATCCATAACACTTTAAGAAACATATTATTTAAGGAGAAAAAACTGTGTGATCCCAAAGTCTGTGTCAGTGATAAAGTGAGCGTAGCTGCAGTGTTCCTTCCTGTTCTGGGTAACTCTGGTTAACTGTTAACTTTGTTTTATTTTCAGGTACAAACTAAATATTTAGCAGAGTTGTAGACTTTTATATTTGTTATCAGACTTTAGCAGCTTTTTCCCATTTTAGTCGTGTTTTGAGCTTTTACAGACAAAATGTCATCACTCTCATGCGTTTTTGACACTCACTGCTACAATTCAGAAAGTCACGATGTCATCTGCATAAACTACATCAGTACAACCAACACATCTACAGGCACATTTGAGCACATTCTTGATTCTTTGTGAAAATACCATCCGATCTGTATTTTTAGACATTATTTTTTGCCATTATTGTCCTTCCTGTATCGCGTTTTTGTTTATTTTCCAGGAGAACTTCGGCCTGGAGCGGATCGAGGTGCGAGACAACGGCGGCGGCATCAGAGCCGAGGACGCTCCGGTGATGGGCGTCCGACACTTCACCTCCAAAATCTGCTCCCACGAGGACCTGGAGACGCTGCAGACGTACGGATTCAGAGGGGAAGCGCTGGGCTCCATCTGCGCCGTGTCTGAGGTGACGAGGGGCGGGGCTCGTTAGATCAGGAGTGCGTACAATAGTTTTTAGAGTATTGTAATTAGGACTGCGTTAGAGGAGGAAAAAGATTGAAATTCGATAACTATGTTTATTGTTTTTATCAGGGTGAGTGCTTGAAATGCTTGAGTTTTACAAAACTGTTTTCAAGGTTGAGAAATTCAGTTTCAATTCGGTTTATTTTTGTAGCGCCCAAAATCACACCAACAGTTGCCTCGAAAGGACAGCGTAGCTAAAACTGTAGATCTTTATTTCAAAGGGGCTGCTCTTAAATGTAGAGACTGTGTCCGCCTCTTAAACATTAAAAAGAAAGTGCTTTAATTTTGGATAAAGTTCTTTAATTTTGGATAAAGTTCTTTAATTTTGGATAAAGTGCTTGAATTTTGGTTTGGCTGTCACGATTTATGGACTAATCGTGACGTGTCTGTAATAACAATTTCAGCTAAGACCAAGTAAACAAAACAAAACAAGGCAAAATCCAAATTGTGACTAAAATGGTTTACTTTTTATTCATTAATTTAAATATTTACAAAAAACTGTCAAATTAACATTCGTAGCTAAAACTGTAGAGGAACGTTTTGGGGCTGCTCTTAAAGGTCCCATAACATGCAAAATTGACTTTTCAGAGGTTTTAACCTTCCTCCAGTGCTATTTGGGCCTCGTATGTTGTGCCCAAAGTGGTTTTTTGATTGATTCCCACATGTTTTCACTAGAGAACTGTCTTTTCCGTCCCCCTCTGAGCAGCAGACGGGGGCTCCTCACTAAGATGACGCGGCTTCACCAGGATGACACGGTGTTTAAGCCACGCCTCCAGGAAGCGCGCAGCCGCAAGAATAAAAACAGCTAATGCTAATGCTACACAGTAATTACACGATGGATACGACAGATAGAAGAGTTAGCTTGTTATTTACCAAACGGCAACGTCCGTCGTTGAGGCCCTGGAGCACGTCAAACTCCAGGTCAGATCCAGGACGTAGGACTCAGCACGACGCACCGTCAGGACGATAAAATGTTTATTCAGTGTTTGTGTATCGCTGTTTACCGGAGCACACGGCGCATGCGCACCATCTCCACTCTAGGCTTCGGCACGAGTTGGGCGGGGGAGGCACGCGAGTTGGGAGGGGGAGGCAGCCTGCTCTCTGTTCGGGGGGGTCAGATCTCAGAGTGAGCCGTTTGCTTTTACAAGGAGGGGGGCCAGTCCAAGAAATGGGTGTTTTTTGTAAACTGTTATGTTATGGATATTGCACAACGAGAAAATGTATCAACAAAGCCCTTAGAATAGACTGTGTGAAGGGGAAAATAGCAGAATATGGGACCTTTAAATGTAGAGACTGTGTCCGCCTCTTAAACATTAAAAAGAAAGTGCTTTAATTTTGGATAAAGTTCTTTAATTTTGGATAAAGTGCTTGAATTTTGGATAAAGTGCTTGAATTTTGGTTTGGCTGTCACGATTTAAGGACTAATCGTGACGTGTCTCTAATAACAATTTCAGCTAAGACCAAGTAAACAAAACAAAACAAGGCAAAATGTAGGCCTAAAAATCCAAATTGTGACTAAAATGGTTTACTTTTTATTCATTAATTTAAATATTTACAAAAAACTGTCAAATTAACATTCGTAGTAGATTTTCTTTTCTTGCCAAATGATATTGTGTTTACCAATGCTTTGCTTTCATTGCAAACCATGAATGTGTGAATGAATGACCATCTAAATCAAATAGTTGTACTTTTATTGTGTTTTACTGCATTTGTTCTTTCTTGTCGGTTTGTTGCAGGTAACCGTGACGACAAAGACGAAGGACGACGACGTGAGCACTCAGTACACTCTGGACTTCAGCGGGAACATCGTGTCTCAAAAACCCTCACATCTGGGACAAGGTCAGACGAGCGCCCTGAGAGAGAAGACGGCCCACACCGGGATGACTCATATTAAAGTCTGTTATATTCTAATTATGACTTAGTTTGGTGAGGGTAAATACGTAGCATAGTTTTACATTTGTGAAGTTGCAGTTTGCGATTAAATTTTGAATAAATAAAAGTTCAAAATGACAGGAAATAGAGCCGAGTTCTAAAACAGAACCATAGAACTATAATTAAACCTGGAATATGGAACCAAAATGGCGCCCTGTTCCTCCCTGTGGCCTGAGCTCATTGGTGCATGACCCCAAAAAAGTTCTTTACTTCCGCATTTACTTCCTGATACAGAGGCTGCCATCTTTGCTTTAGGGCACCACGTGACCACAATCTCCCATGATGCTTTGAGCGACGTGAACGACCAGCAGCTGCAAGTTTTTGTGTTAGCGTTAGCTTGTGTGATTGTAATTGTGTTCTTCATGTTAGACACACGTGAAGCGTCTGAAATGAAATAAAATACAACTTACAGGTGTCTCTAGTCGAGCCTTTTCCACGAGCTTCTGTTTGTATCGTCCGACGCTCGTTCACGTGACTCACACATGTTTACTGTGACGTCACTTCATATAAAAACAGTAATTTTGGTGATTTTAGAAACGGTAGAAAAGAACATTTCCTTCTATTTTATTTAAATACTGATAATAATTCAGTCCTGTCTGCAATTATAATGAGCAATTTGAGAAAAAGGCTGGTTCCAAGAGGCTGCAGTACCTCGCATGGCCACTAATCAATCTGGGACACAGACAGAGGGGGCGTGGCTTATCCAGTTCATTTAATACATCCATGAACGGAACCCCTCTGTGATGTCAATTCACAGGCGACTGACACATTTTTCTGACAGTTTAAACCATCATTCAACAAAATAAAGGTGTTATTAGGTATTATTATTTGTCAAATCATGACTATTGTGTAATTTATATGGGGTTTGGTCCTTGTTTACGGTCTGGTTGCTATGGTAACAGTTGTGGAATTACCTCTATTTGCTGCTCATGTTCAACCAGAAGTACCATAAGGGTTTCCTCGGGGCATTAAATTCAGTCCCCACAGGCATTAAATCTAAAAGCATTTTGGAAAAAAGAGTTATCCATCAGAACAATAAATATAAACGTAATACAGCAAATAATTACCGCGGTCTGTCTCTCCCAGAGCCGCTGCATCGGCCAATCAGAAGTGTGGATCCATGAAAGTCAAATAGATTTTAAATGCCAGATGTACTGGATTTATTGACTCTGCATATTAATAGCTTTGATCAAATCATCTAAAAAGTAAAAGATTGGGTTCAAAACATACATTTACATGATTTAAAGGGCCTATGACAGGTTGGACGACTCACTTGACTAAAATGCAGTTAAGATAAATATATTTCACTGTTTGCTAAAATGCTGTTCAAATTTTATCCCAATTAAGCAATTTTTCAGGTTTTTAATTTCACTTCCTGGTTGTGAATGATGACATCACACTAGGAAATTAGAACGTACATCGGGCAAAAACTGATCTAATGTTAGAGATTTTTTTAATTTGACAAATAAAAATACACATGAACGCCTTTATTTTGTTGAATTAATGTTTAAATGGTCAAAAAAGTCGTCTCTTTTACGTAAATTATGCATAACCTTGTCTCCCACAGTGTGATGTCATCAGTTTGTTTACTTCCTGTCATTTTCAACATATTTTTCCATTTTTCTCCACAAACAGTGACTTGATTGATGTAAAACTATCATTTCTATTTACAACATGTATTAATACACCAAATAAAGTTAAAATTAGAAAATGTTAAAAACCTGTCATACGCACTTTAAATTCGCTTTTTTTAATATAAGAAAGTAGTTTATTATATTCTGTCTTTCTGCTGCTCAATGGAACCGTCACAAGCCAGTAGTTTTGACACGATAAAAGCGTAAATGTCTTGTTTTTACTTCATAGAAAAGGTTTTTACGTTGATTATGGAGTTTAAAAATGTTGAAATGCGACATTAAAAAGCAAGCAAACCTGCATAAACCTTTAACATTATGAAAAGTGTCAAAGTGGAGACAAATTGGAAAAATGTTTAGTAAAATCATAAATATTTTACTAAATCTCGTTCATTATGTTTTAGTGAAATGTGTCGTACTTTTTCTTACTTTATTCCTTCTTGACTACCATCTGATAAAAGGAAACTATCAAACTGCTGGACATGTTAAATGTGAAAAGAAAGCTGTAACCCTCTTATTTACTGTCAAATCGATCATTCTAGGATGAAATAGAGTCAGTTTGTTCTCCAAAAGCACATTAAAAATTACCCTAGGACTATTATCTGGACTCTGCATAGACTTTTATATTTCATTACAAGTCCCTAAGACTCATTTTTAGTTAAATTAGCTTCAGATTTGAAAGATGAATTGTCAAAACCCAACAAAAGCCCAAACTAGTGTCAATGAGACCCTGCTACAGATATTTAAAAAAAGACAATCTAGACAGAATTTAAAGGGCCCATGACAGGTTGAAATACTCATTTAACTAAAATGCAGTTAAGACAAATATATTTCAATTTCTACTAAAATCTTTACACATTTTACCGCAGTTTAGCTATTCTTTTAGGTTTTTAATTTCACTTCCTGGTTGCAAAGTATGACATCACACTAGGAAATTACCATAGCAACCACACTGTACACTGGGCCAAAACTCATCTAATGTCACAGATTTAGTTAATTTGACAAAGAGAAATGCACGTGAGCACCTTTTATTTTGTTGAATCAGTGTTTAAAATAGTTTCTTTTGTGTAAATTATGCATAACCTTTGACCTCCCCAGTGTGATGTCATCAGTTTGTTTACTTCCTGTAATTTTCAACAGATTTTTCAACTTTTCTCCACAATTCGTGACCCGATTGGTGTAAAACTACAATTTATATTTACAAGAGGTATTAATACGCTGAATAAAGTCACAATTAGAAAATCGTAAAAACCTGTCATACGCCCTTTAAAATATATTCCTCTGAGCAGAGCAGAGTTTTATGTTTTTGCCCTAATTTAATGCAACTGATGAAGCAAAACACACCTTCAGATATGTCTATGACGAGGAAACAGCATTAGGAACATCTTTAAAAGTCTAAAAAGTCAGATTCAGTCCAGTTCGATGTGGGACGTTTGTCGTTGAGCGCGTGTGGTGGTGTTTCCAGGGACGACGGTGAGCGTGCAGAAGCTGTTCAAGAACCTCCCCGTGCGCAGACAGCTTTACTCCTCGTCGAAGAAGTGCAAAGAGGAGCTGAGGAAGGTCCAGGAGCTGCTCACAGCCTTCGCCATCGTCAAACCCGAGCTCAGAGTAACGCTCTTTCACAACAAGGTACGGAAAGTGTGGACTGAGGGCGAGGCACTTTATTAAATCTAATGTTTTGGTTTTTCTGGTCAGTTTGCTCTCTCGACATATCGGTGTTCATGTGGAAAAAACAAACGGGTCCAATCTGCGCTTAAAGATGTTTTATCGTTTAATTTAATCCAATTCATCCATAGATTTCTCTGGGATTTTGTAACTTCTAAGGTCGTTTTCTTCTCGAGACATAAAGATCAGCCTTAAAGTAGATCCCACACAAACCAGACTGAAGAATCTGGGACTGAACAAGATTTTGACAAAATGATTTGTTGATATCTAATTCTAAACCTGATTTATTAAAGTTTAAAATCTAAAAAATTAGGCAAAATTTAAAATTTTAGGCCAATTTTCAATCAAATCTAGTTCACTTAAAAACAAAATAAGAAATCTAAAATCGCTTCTGTACATTATTTTTGTATCCAATATATGTACAAAATAAAACAAGAAAAATTAATCTGGTTTTGTCCATTTTTCAGATTTAAATGCTCAAAATGTCTGCATTTTTGGCTGTTTTTACATATGAAATACTGTTATTATTTCTAATAATTATTATATATTATTATAGTTTCTAATATTATTTCTATTTGAAAACATTAGACGATGAAAAACTGGTAATACATTTTTTTACCTATTCACATGCAGCGTCTCACCTTAAGAAGTATTTATCGACACATACGTTCACGTGACGTTTCATTCCACATTAAATTCTGGTGAGCTATTTTGAATTTTATGGTGAATTTTGCCTTTCAATGAAATAATAAATAACTAAAAGTGGTCAGTGTTACATTAATTATGTGTAGTGTTTTAAATCAACCACTAGAGGGCCTTGTTCGTCTGTATTTCATCACAAGAGAATCCGCAAATTCAAGTTTATCCTCCATCATTAGACGTTTAGAAAGTCCAGATATCATGACTAGTCGACTATACAAAATAATCACTCATATTTTGATCGACTTAATATTTATCTGGAATATACAGGCTCTAAAACACATAAAAAAACACTTTTTACAACAAAGTCAATGGCATTATTAAATTAAAATGTCAAAAAAGAACAAGCAATGTTCTATTTTACATCAATCATACACTTAGTTTGAAATTGTTCTCCATCCAGAACCCTTCAGTCACTAAATCTGGTCAAAAATACATTTTAAAAGTCTCACTGTGCAAAAGAAATAATCATTTGACAAGTTGACTACTTAATATTAGTTGCTTTTGCCCTGGTTTAGTCCCAGTTTAGTCCTGGTTTAGTCCTGGTTTAGTCCTGGTTTAGTCCCAGTTTAGTCCTGGTTTAGCCCTAGTTTAATCCTGGTTTAGCCTGGTTTAGTCCTTTGTTTAGTCCTGGTTTTAGCCCTGGTTTAGTCCTGGTTTAGCCCTGGTTTAGTCCCTGTTTAGCACTAGTTTGGTCCTGGTTTAGTCCTGGGTTAGTCCTGGTTTAAGCCCAGTTTAGCCCAGGTTCAGCCCTGGTTTTCTCCTGGTTTTGTCCTGATTTAGTCCTGGTTCAGTCCTGGTTCAGTCCTGGTTCAGTCCTTGTTTAGTCCTGGTTTAGTCCCAGTTAAATCTTGGTTAAGTCTTGGTTTAGTGTCTTTTTTTTACCAGTTTATTCGGGATTTAAGTCCTGTTTTATCCCCGGGTGAGTCCTCAGGGTTTAGTCTTGGTTTAGTCTTGGTTTAGTCTCGTTTAGATCAAGTTTTAGTCCAGTTTTGGCCCCGATTGAGTCGTCCTTGTTGCTAATTCTTTGAGCCACAAGTAAAACATGACAAACCTCTAATAAACCACAACCTGGTTCATCCTTTGTGGATTTGTTGATCTCACAGATAATTGCTTAAAATGAAACGGTGACTTCATGAATTGTAAACGCGCTCAGAACTCGTGTCTGGTTTGGCTGCAGGTGGTGGTTTGGCAGAAGTCCAGGATGTCTGACCTCAGAAGGGCCCTGGTGGCGACTCTGGGGCCCAGCGCCGTGTCCAACCTGCTGCCCGCGGCCCATCAGCACCGAGACCCCGAGGTAGAGTTCACTTTATCCTTTATTAATCACACA
Source organism: Rhinogobius similis (assembly GCA_019453435.1). Taxonomy (NCBI): domain Eukaryota; kingdom Metazoa; phylum Chordata; class Actinopteri; order Gobiiformes; family Gobiidae; genus Rhinogobius; species Rhinogobius similis. The sequence goes on from CM033633.1 coordinate 5,579,523, forward strand.
GAGCGCTCGTTCATGTGCAATACTGTAACATGTGTCATTCACCTGTTATAATCATGTGCAATACTGTAACATGTGTCAGTCACCCTCTATAATCATGTGCAATACTGTAACACGTGTCATCCACCTGTGATAATCATGTGCAATACTGTAACATGTGTCATTCACCTGTTATAATCATGTGCAATACTGTAACATGTGTCAGTCACCCTCTATAATCATGTGCAATACTGTAACACGTGTCATTCACCCGCTATAATCATGTGCAATACTGTAACACGTGTCATTCACCCGCTATAATCATGTGCAATACTGTAACACGTGTCATTCACCCGCTATAATCATGTGCAATACTGTAACACGTGTCATTCACCCGCTATAATCATGTGCAATACTGTAACATGTGTCAGTCACCCTCTATAATCATGTGCAATACTGTAACATGTGTCATTCACCTGTTATAATCATGTGCAATACTGTAACATGTGTCATCCACCTGTGATAATCATGTGCAATATAATTTAACAGACTATTAATACACTTAACCTCACCATAGTCACTTACTGTATATAACATACACTTAAGACACTTTATTTGACATTTTTACTATTTATTCCCAGACAGCCACCTACTGTAAATAAGATTGTGCACTTTATACTTTATATTGTATTTTTATTACCATGTTTATTTATCCTATTCTTCTCTTCTCTTCTCTCGTCTCGTCTCGTCTCCTCCTCTCTCCTCTCCTCTCCTCTCCTCTCCTCTCTCCTCTCCTCTCTCCCCTCTCCTCTCCTCTCCTCTCTCCTCTCCTCTCATCTCTCCTCTCCTCCCCTCTCCTCTCCTCTCCTCTCCTCTCCTCTCCTCTCCTCTCCTCTCTCCTCTCTCTCCTCTCTCCCCTCTCCTCTCCTCTCCTCTCCTCTCCTCTCTCCTCTCCTCTCATCTCTCCCCTCCCCTCTCCTCCCCTCTCCTCTCACCTCTCCTCTCCCCTCTCCTCTCTCTCCCCTCCTCTCTCCTCTCCTCTCTCTCCTCCTCTCTCTCTCCTCCTCTCCTCTCCTCCTCTCCCCTCTCTCCTCTCCCTCTCCTCTCCCCTCTCTCCCCTCTCCTCTCCTCTCTCCTCTCTCTCCTCCTCTCTCCCTCTCCTCCTCCCTCCTCTCTCCTCTCCTCTCCTCTCTCCTCTCCTCTCTCCTCTCCTCTCCTCTCCTCTCCTCTCTCCTCTCTCCTCTCCTCTCCTCTCCTCTCCTCTCCTCTCCCTCTCCTCTCCTCTCCTCTCTCCTCTCCTCTCCTCTCCTCTCCTCTCCTCCTCTCCTCCCTCCTCCCTCCTCTCCTCTCTCTCCTCTCTCCCTCTCCTCTCCCCTCTCTCCTCTCCTCTCCTCTCTCCTCTCCCCTCTCCTCTCCCCTCTCCTCTCCTCTCCTCTCCTCCCTCCTCCCTCCACTCCTCTCTCCTCTCCTCTCCCCTCTCCTCTCCTCCCTCCTCCCTCCTCTCCTCTCTCCTCTCCTCTCCCTCTCCTCTCCTCTCCTCTCCTCTCCTCTCCTCTCCTCTCTCCTCTCCCCTCTCCTCTCCCCTCTCCTCTCTCCTCTCCTCTCCTCTCTCCTCTCCCTCTCCTCTCCTCTCCTCCCTCCTCCCTCCACTCCTCTCTCCTCTCCTCTCCTCTCCCCTCTCCTCTCCTCTCCTCTCCTCTCCTCTCCTCTCCTCTCCTCTTCTCTTCTCTTCTCTTATCTTAGAGTCGAAAAAGAAGAAAAATAGTAGTAAAAGGTCAAGTATTACAATAATATAATCCAGGTGTATGTTATACCATTCCATGAGTTAGCACTAATGTATTTTTAATGGGAGAGTTAGCGTTAGCCTCCAGACATCGCAAACTATGGAAATCCAGGGCACACGTGAGTAACACCAGAGCAGAGTTAGAAAACATCACCACGTGTAAAAGTGTTTAGCATCGTTAGCATAGATGCTAACAACCGTCTAATAAACCTTTTCTAAATCTAAAGTTTTTCTGGACAATAATGCATCCAAAACATTGCGGCCAATTTAATTTTAAAATAATCAGAATCAGAATCAGAATTACTTTTATTTATTTAAGGGGAAATTCTTTTTGTTACATGTGCAACAGACCAGTAGAGACAGTAAGTATTAAAACAATATAAGATATATATGAAATAAGAATAAAATACAGTAGCTCTATATAATGTCTACCCCATTTAACTTAACTTATAAAGTATCTTTATTAATCAACTAAACCCCCGATATGAACAATTTACAATAAGCTTAACTATACTATCCTTGTCTATTTACATATTCCCATGATCATGTACAGTTTATAAGTGGACTTAATATTGCACAGTGGACTTGACAGTTGCACATTGACTTCACAAGCGGATTTACAGCACAGAGTTCAGTAGTTTGATGCCGACAGGCAGGAATGATTTCCTGTGTCTCTCGGTTTAAGGTTTAAGTTTGATATTGACAGTTTGGGGTTAAATAGTTTCAGTTGAAGGATGGTTGATAAACACACGACTCCTGGACGGGGCTGTGAGTTTACACACATTTTTTGGCTCAATTCAAAGATCTGTCCCTGCCCAAATGAAAAATATAATTTTAATAAAAATCAATACAACTTTAACCCTTTAAATGCCAGTTTGAAAACTTGAGCTAAACCTTTCATTTTTAGACAAAGTTTAAACGTTCCTAACCTGCTCACAGCAGTTTGTTGTGTGTATGACTCTGACTTTAGTTGTACACATTATTAATCTGGACAGGCTCTGGAGAAAGCCGTCAGGAAAATGTGTAACGTCATAACAAACATTTGAACTGAACTGGATTCTCAAGAGTTTGTGAACTCAAATATTGTGAGAATTCATACGGCAGGGCCAGGTTAGAACCCTCCTGGGACACGGCAACTGGCATTTAAAGAGTTAAAGTTGTATTGCCTTTTAAAAATATATATATATTAGGGCAGGGATAGATCTTTAGATAGAGCTGGAAAAATATGAATCTATGACATTTTTCAGAGGTTTCTGTAAGTGGACATTTATGTCTTTGTGGTCCTGTGTCAGTGTTTAATGCAGAACACTGACATAAGACACAAACGTTTGACAAGAAATAGGCTTTTACACAATCATTATCATTAACTGAACCGAAATAGCAGGTCAACAAAGTTTGAAAAGCATGAAAAATGGACAAAAATATCTAGATCCAGAGGGTTAAAATGTGCACAGTAAATATGAAACGTGATAACTGTCTACTAAACTAACAGTTAGATCTTTCTTCAAATGTATTCCTCCCTGTGGTAGCCTTTTAACTCCATATAATCTTAGTCATTTCACATAATTTTTGTAACTTCATTTAATCCTTGTAACTTCATATAATCCTTGTAACTTCACATAATCCTTGTAATTTCACATAATCCTTGTAATTTCACATAATACTTGTGATTTCATATAATCCTTGTGATTTCACATAATCTGTAACTTCACATAATCTTTGTAACTTCATATAATCCTTGTAATTTCATATAATCTGTGTAACGTCATGTAATCCTAGTAACTTCATATAATCCTTGTAACTTCACAAAATCCTTGTAACTTCACAAAATCCTTGTAATTTCTTCTAATCTTTGTAATTTCACATAATCCTTGTAATTTCACATAATCCTTGTAACTTCATATAATCCCTGTAACTTCACATAATCCTTGTAACTTCATATAATCCCTGTAACTTCACATAATCCTTGTAACTTCACATATTCCTTGTGACTTCACATAATCCTTGTGACTTCATATAATCCTTGTGACTTCATATAATCCTTGTAACTTCATATAATCCTTGTAACTTCATATAATCCTTGTAATTTCACATAATCCTTGTAACTTCATATAATCCCTGTAACTTCACATAATCCTTGTAACTTCATATAATCCTTGTAACTTCATATAATCCCTGTAACTTCACATAATCCTTGTGACTTCACATAATCCTTGCTCTTGTGCGTCGCTGGCTGCTGCTCTGGCCTTCTCTCGTCTCGCGCTCTGATTGGCTGTGAGTGCCTGTTGTTCTGCTCTAATTGAACACGTTGGCCCAGTGACTCGTGCGGGTCGTGTTTTGGATCATGTGACCGGCGCCCTCTGCTGTCGCCGCCGTAATGATTTCAGACAGATGTAGAACAGCACTTAAAAACCCTCGTCCTCTGGGGATGTTATTGTGCGGCTCAGGACCGGCTCGCTCCTGTCGCTGAAGTCATCAAAAGTGTTTGTTCTTCATGTCCACGGATTAAAATAATGTCTAATCACGAGCGGCTCCAGTGGGGCTGCGACTAACGATTATTTTAGTTATAGTTGACTTGTCAGCGATTATTTCTGCACAAGTTATGCAGATGACATTACAGCGGTCGTGAGTGGCAAAAACGCACGAGAGTCAATGAAACGTTCTCCTGTGGCAGAACGATTATCAAAATATTAGGGCTGCGCAATATGGGACATTAGTGCAATATGAGTATCATATGTTGCGATATTTTTTCCTCATTTGCATATATTTTTCTTTTATTTTGCAGGTATAAAGGATGACTCAACTCTTACTTTAAAATATAGTCGCTTATGTACAAATATACCGTAAAATTCAGACTATTGACCTTATTCTGCCCCGCCCACTTTTGCCGTTTTTTGCACTTTTGTTGTAAACGCACTTCCGTTTGACGAGAACTCAGTTAAAGCTAATGACGAACGAGGGAAAAGTCTGACGCTAAAATGTTACATAAAGTAGATTGATTTGTGTAAAATGTTTAATGAACACGAGCAACAACAAGTCAACAACGCACCGATTTCCTGAAAACGTCTTTTTAGTCGAGTAGAACTTATTTTCTGTTGAGCTCGTCTGCTCCGTGTAAACTACAACAGAAACAAGACGGCGGCGCGTACGGCAACTTCTGGAATAAGGAGAATAAGCCGCTACTTTTTTCTCATGATTTCAACCCTGCACCTTATACAGCGATGCGGCTCATTTATGTATTTCTCCGGGAACGGCCTCTAGGGGCGCTCTAGCAGGAAGCGCAAGAGTAGGACAGACGTGAAAGAGAGAGTGCGCGGAGGAATAAGCTAGTTTGATTGCATCACACGCTCACCATCATCACAGAAAACACACAAAGAAATCAATATGACACAGCTTTTAGTAAAAATCAATGGATGTGGAGCCAAAGAAGGAAACAGAGCTGCTGCCGTGAGCTTCATCCATGAATCGATGGTGAGACGTCGAAGGCGACAGTGAAGAGCGACTCAGTGCACTGCCGTGTTACAGGTGCTGTTTGGAAAAAGGCATGTGTTCGATTAAAACTCTGCGTGTTCCATCCTTCTGTGTAAATGTCTCATGCCGCTTATCGACAGGTGCGGCCTGTCTATGTACAAAGCTGTTTTTCTTTGTAAATATGGCTGGTGCGGCTCATACTCAGGTGCGCTCAATAGTCTGAATTTTACGGTACACATTGGACACCTTTGGAGTGTTAAAACTTTGTCCATTACGCTGCTTTTTACACTAAAAATACATGACTCAATCACTTTAAACATTTCAGACATTTAATTTACCTTCATTTATGTGTGTACGAAATAGTGGCAAAAGTTATAAAGATTTGAAGCAAGAACTTTAACAAAAAAACACACAAAACTGCTCTTTTGGGGGTGAACTTTTCAGTCTGATTGGTCGAAAGTAAAAACAAGCTCGGGCGCTCAAGAAACACAAGATTAATGCATTTAACCATTAGAAATGATCACTCCATGTCGCGATAATAACAAGTGCAATAATTATATTTTTTCGATGTATTGTGGAGCCCTACAAAATATGATTATGAGTTTATGAGTATTTTTATCAGAATCAGAAACGGTTTATTGCCGCTGTCAGTGATAAAAAATTCACAAACATAGGAACTTGCTTCGGTGTAAAGTGCAACATAAAACAATGAATAAAATATATAAAAGAGGCATGCATAAGATTAAGAATAAAATAGACTAAGATAAATAGTTATAGTTGATTCGTCACAATTAGTCATTTAATTGTTGCAGCTCTAATACTGAAACTACTTTATTCCACTTCAGTTTTTTTCAGCAAAAAACTGGAACAGTCTGAAGATGTGAGAGGATAAAAAATGTTCTGTTTGACTGAAAGATTAATCTGTGAAAAGGTTATACTGGATAGAAAACTCCTGGGAATTATTTACTAAAACTCTAAACAGTTTGAACTTAATTTAGTGACATCTGAAAATCAAAATGCGAGTAAAGGGCGTCCTGCGAAGGATTTTTGTGACGAAAATGTAACTTTTAAAGACGTCTTAAAAAAGAGTCTAAAGTGATTGTTTGAAAAGCCAGGATTGACTGAGAAAGAAAGAGTTCTGTCCAAAAAGAAATCGCAAACAAAACAAATAACTGAAATAAAAAGGTATTTTGAACGTTTAGAAATGTGTGAAAAAGCAGCTGCAGAAAGGAAGGAAAAAGAACGTGAAACTGGAGAAAGAAATCTGAAAAATTTAGACAACTTGATTTATCTACACTCTAATATTTTTATAATGATTTTGCACGTCTTAATATGTTTTGTGATTTTAATATAATTTTATTCTGTTGTGATAAGCTCTTAGAATTGCCTTGTGTACGAGTCGTGCTCTACAAATAAACTTGCCTTGCCTTAAAGAACAAATAAATATCAGAATAAAACACTTAAGTACTTTAATAAGTGTCTATAATAAAGTCAAATTACTTACTTTTTTGACCTTCTACGGCTCAAATATGATTGTACAAAAGGTTGCCACTTGTGCAAAGACAAGTCACCAGATTTCAACCTTTTATTTGAGTGATAATATTATTTTATTCAAAAAATTCTGCTCAACGTTTCAACTTGAGCAGAATTATAGGCATCGCAAACTGATAAAATGTGTTTCTTTGATTTTTGTTTGGTGCAATACAGTGTACAGTAAAATATCAACTCAAAATAGTTTCTGTGTGCAGCTGGAGATTTAGGACAGGGGCTCCCAAACTTTTCTGTCCGGGACCCCCCAAAATAGCACTTCAACCAACTCCGGACCCTCAAAGTGAAATTAAAGTGACAGTAGAGAAAAAGTTAAGTGTCAAAATGTGTTAAATCTAGTTTAATATTGGTTATCTGAATAGTTTATTGATTATTGGACCCTATTTCACTAAAATATACTGTTTTTTAATTAAAAAATAGACCAAATAGAGTGTAATATTGATTAAAATTAGCTCTTGAAATCATTTTGTGACCCCCAGCTCACCCGTCCGTCTGATTTAGGACACTTCAACTGCCGCACAACAGTTAGTTTCTTTCGACAGTTGGACTCAGAAACATGTTATTTAAGGAGAGAAAGATAACGAGTGTGTGATCCCAGAGTCTGTCGGTGATAAATGTGAGCGCCGCTGCTGTGTTCCTGTTGTTTATCTTGTTTTCTACAACTGTGTGCGTGACTTTCTTCTTTTAGCTTGACCTTTAGTCAGATGTAAACTAAATATTTATTGGGTTGTAGAGTTTTATATTAGTTATTTGACAGGAGCAGTTTTTCACATTTTAGTTATGCTTTGATCTCTTACAGGAGAAAATGTTTAATGACAGGCCTATATATTATACTCTTTATATTATTCTTGTTCTCTCCAATATTATTCTTTATGTGATGAGCCCATTTATTAAGTCTTGGATGGACAAACTAGTCCTGCATTTGTCGCCTTTCGAGGTCCTGTTTGAAATAGCATTATAGAAAGAGTGATATTGTTTTTAGCTTCTTTGGGCTAGTGCTGAAACGGTTAATTGACTAATTAATCAACCATAAAAATGTATAATCGACTAATTGTTAAGGGACATATATTCTTCTACAGTGACTTTTTTGAGCTTTTAACCCTGTTCTAACAATGCTCCGTCATCAAAAACCCACTTGGAGCTGCATTCTGTTGCATTCTCGCCGTTTTGAGGAATGTTTATTAGAAAATCCTCTCCCTCTGAGCGTCAAACACTCTTCCTGCTGAACTCCCTCGATCCAGGACGTATTTTCAGATCATCTACGTCACTTATCTGAGAATCTTTTGCTGTTTTAAGTCCTTAAATCATCGCCAGTTCTGAGCATTTCTGTCTCTAAACATGATAACTGCTCCTGCTCACCCACACCATAGCAACTGTTCAGTTCTAACTTCATTAAACTGTGTATAGTGCAAGGCGCCATCTGCTGGCTGGATGTACTCAGTAAGTGTCATTGCACACTGCTGATAAAATCTCTCATCATCAATAATAAACTTTTTTTTATTTCAAAACATGAGATGACAAATTTAAGGCACGCAAGAGCATGTTTAAAGGCTAATAACAATGAAAAATACACATTTTTCCTTTAACTGAACGATACAGACGCATGTCAGATGACCTTTTATAACAAACACAGTGGCATTAACACAACAAAATGTCAAAAAAAAAAGAATAGATTTTTGCTGATTTTCCTCAATAATACCCTTTAGTCATAAATATTCTCTATGTCGAAGCCTTCAGTCCCACATTTCAACATTTATTCATTCATTCATTTTCTACCGCTTATTCCCGTTTCCGGGGTCACGGTGACTGGAGCCTCTCCCAGTGACTTTGGGCCTTAGGCGGGGTACACCCTGGACGGTGGCCAACTCGTCGCAGCAAACACAGAGACACAGACAAGGACAGACAACCATTCACTCTCACATTCACACACTACGTTTATGTGGCTGGTAATTTATTCAAAAAGTAAAAATATACAATAGAGATAATCGCTTGACTAATCAAAAAAATAATCGCTGACTTGTCGACTACTAAAATAATCACTGGTGACAGCTCTACTTTGGGGCCAGTTGTGGATTGTGAGAGTGTTTTTTTTCTGCTCGAGCGCAGAGCAAAAGGCCGAGGTGTCACTGCGGCTACGACAGTCTTGAGTTTTAAAGTAGAAACCTCTGCGCTGTGCCCTGAGGCCGCTCCACTGGACACGTTTATGGATCCATCATGGACCCATGGCTGGAGCGAAACGTGCTGAGGTTTATTCGGGTGAAAAGGGGTCGGACTGGAGGTTTTATTGAAGAGTTTTGCCTCAGGTCCAGTTTACATTACCACAGTCTTCTACCTTCACCTCCTGCAGATCCTTCTGGAGGGTTTCTTCCCTAAACCTGGAGCGGATTACGCCTCCACCAGCTCCTCCAGCCCAGACAAGAGCTTCATCTTCATCAACAACCGCCCGGTGCAGCAAAAAGACATTAGCAAGGTACAACGCTGTGGTGTAACTTTACTGTGATTAGAGGTCCCATATTCTGCTATTTTCCCCTTTACACAGTCTATTCTAAGGGCTTTGTTGATACATTTTTGCGTTGTGCAATATCCATAACATAACAGTTTACAAAAAACATCCATTTCTTGGACTGGCCCCCCTCCTCGTAAAAGCAAACGGCTCACTCTGAGATCTGACCCCCCCGAACAGAGAGCAGGCTGCCTCCCCCGCCCAACCCGCGCGCCTCCCCCGCCCAACCCGCGACGAAGCCTAGAGCGGAGATGGTGCATGCGCCGTGTGCTCCGGTAAACAGCGATACACAAACACTGAATAAACATTTTATCCGTCCTGACCATTCGACGGACATTGCCGTTTGGTAAATAACAAGCTAACTCTTCTATCTGTCGTATCCATCGTGTAATTACTGTGTAGCATTAGCATTAGCTGTTTTTATTCTTGCGGCTGCGCTCTTCCTGGAGGCGTGGCTTAAACACCGCGTCATCCTGGTGAAGCCGCGTCATCTTAGTGAGGAGCCCCCGTCTGCTGCTCAGCCGAGGGGGACGGAAAAGACAGTTCTCTAGTGAAAACATGAGGGAATCAATCAAAAAACCACTTTGGGCACAACATACGAGGCCCAAATAGCACCGGAGGAAGGTTAAAACCTCTGAAAAGTCGATTAGCATGTTATGGGACCTTTAAATGTAAAGTATGTAACGGAATGAAAGGGCACATTTCATGCCCAATTGACTTTTTTGAGCCTTTAACCTTGTCCCAGCTTTGTTCCTGATCAAAAACACAGCTGGGGTTGTATTTAGCTTCGTTCAGGATTGTTTCATCAATCCAGTTTACAAGCTCGTCTTCGTCTCGGAGCCTCACAAAAACACTTGGTTTCAAATTTCTCAGATTTGTTCCGTCAAAGATAGACATTTGTGGGCCTCTTGTGCTGTTTTCTGTTCCTGTGCAGTCTATAAATCATCACAGACGTTTTTCTGAACTTTTCTGACTCACATCACCTTCATTACTTATATTAGCATGTTGGGGTAAGTTCGTTTTGGTTTATTTCCTCCTGGTTATTCCCTCTGCTGCCAGTAGATGGAGTGCTAGCACCAAAGCCTATGTTTTTCTTATTTCTTTCAGTCAGTCTACTTTTGTGAGTGAGATGTATTTACGTTGATGTTTGGGATGTGTTGTGTCGTATCACCTGTTGTTACTTCCCGAGGTCAGAAAAAAGTGCTTATAAACTGAATATTTATGAAGCTGGGACTGTGTTTGGAAAGTGAGCGACACATGCGACTTTAACATCAACTAGTTCTGTTTTTCACGCTTCAAAGCAATAACTCAGAACGACTGAGAGGAGTGTCTGGTGTGAGAGGAGGAACGGCTGATGGCGTCTGTGCCTCGCTCCCTGATTTAAATCTCCTCCTTAAAGGCCCTGTACCTGATTTTTTTACTGTTTTGAATCGTGAAAAACAGAACTAGTTGATGTTAAAGTCTTTACATCAGTCACATGTATCTCTCACTTTCCTAATGCAGTCCCAGCATCATAAATATTCACTGAGAGAAGTTTAGAAGCACTTTTCACCAGTTTCTGAGTCCAGAACGTCACCGGTAAAGCTAACAAACATTAGCATACTTCTTGCTTCTAGAATAAACTGCTCTTTAAACTGATGCAGAGTAAAAGTTGTGGTCTCTTTTTGACCCGAATAGATGCTTTTACAATAAATCTGTGCTGAAGAAACACAAATTTTACTTCATTTCATGCAAAAAATCGGAAACGTGACGTAATTTTGTTTTTCCTGTTTCACAACTGTAAAAATCAGGTACAGGCCCTTTAATCCAGCGTTTGAACTCCTCACCAGCACCTTTACACTTCTGAACACGGCCCTTCGATAACAGCCGAAACATAAATATATCAAGTCAAATTTAATGCTTTTTAATGCTGCAATTTCAAGATTTTCAATGTCATAATCAACGTCAAAACAAGACACTTACACTTTTATCACAGTTACTGACGTGTAACCGTTCCATCGTTCAACAGAATGACAAGAATATAATAAAAAACTACTTTATAATATTCTAAAAGTTACTCGCGCGTGTATGTTTTAACCCTATCTTTTACTTTTTCGATGATTTGATCAAAGCAATTAAGATCTAGATTCAGTAAATCCAGTACACCTGGGATTCAGAATATATTTATTTAATATTTATTGTTCAGATGGATAAATCTTTTGTCAAAATATTTTTAGATTTAATGCCTGCGGGGATTAATGCTTTCTAATACAATTTAACGTCTTTTTAGTGTTTTTAAATTTAATGCTTTCTAATACAATTTAAGGCCTTTTTAGTGTTTTTAGATTTAATGCTTTCTAATACAATTTAAGGCCTTTTTTTCTTTTAAAGTGATCACATTTCTTATAACAATAATCCTGAATCCTGTTGTATCGTGACGTCCCAATCGAATAATCTTTCCACAACATTTCAAGCTGAAAAATGGACAGAACCAGGTTTAAATTTCTTCTTAAAGTTCATTTTGTGCACATGTTGGCTATAAAAATTAATCCAGCGTTTGAACTCCTCACCAGCACCATTACACTTCTGAACATGGCCCTTCGATAACAGCCGAAACATGAATATATCTCGCTAACAAAAGTATTTATTCTATATTGAAAAACAAACCAATCATGAACTGCTGCTGAATCTAGCGCTCTTGTTTCTCTGTGCTCCTCAGCTGATCCGTGACAAATACACAGCACAGTTTCCTGAGGAGGCCAGGAGCAGGTTTCCCACGTTCGTCCTCAAAGTTTGTGTTTCTGCTGCAGCCCTCGACGTCAACGTGACCCCGGACAAAACCCAGGTCCTGCTCCACCACAAGGTAAAGGAGAACACGCTTTTCTGCAGCAAAAAGGGAATAATTATCATGATTAAATACATTTACAAGCGGCATTGTCTGGACTGGGTGATCTGGCAAAAAATTATTATCATGATTTTCTTTTCTTTTATCACGATTCATGTTCACTTTGTATTTTTCTGTTGCCTTTAACAGAGCTGCACGATTTAGGAAAAATATCTAATTGTGATTTCTCTGACTAGTGTGATAGTGATTAGATGTGCGATGTGTTTTAATTAAAGGATTCTGTTCAAATTCATATTTTAAACATAATTTTGTCACTTTTTTATCACGTTCGGTTGTGTTTGTCGTATTTAAACGCGTCTTTGTCACTTTTAGTTGCATTTTTGTTTTTGTTTTAGTCGTGTTTTGTTGCATTGAGTCGCGTTTGTTGTTTTTAGGTGCGTTTTTGTCGCGTTTGAACTTACTTTTATCGCTTTTGGTCGCGTTTTTGTCGCTTGTTTCAGAACATGTTTGCACAAATCCAAACTACAGTGTCAGCAGTTTTTATTCAAATCAAAGCAAGACATTTTGTTGTTTGTGGAAGAAATTATTGTACTTCAAAAATTGCAGCCTTTACGATTTGCTAATTACATGCATAAAATAGTGTGGATTTGGTTTAATCGTGCAGCTCTGGTCTATTCATCTTATTCCTGAAGTTGCCGTACACGCCGCCGTCTTGTTTCCGTTGTAGTTTACATGGAGCAGACGAGCTCAACAGAAAATAAGTTCTACATGGACTAAAAAGACGTTTTCAGACTGACCAGGAAATCGTTGCGCGTTGACTTGTTTTTTCTCGTGTTCATTAAACATTTTACACAAATCAATCTACTTTATGTAACATTTTAGCGGTGAGACTTTTCCCTCGTTCGTCATTAGCTCTAACGTAGTTCTCGTCAAACGGAAGTGTGTTTACAACAAAAGTGCAAAAAACGACAAAAGTGGGCGGGGCAGAATAAGGTCAATAAGAGGTAAATAAAGTCATCTGCTCAGAGGCTTCAGAGGCTAAACAACAGGAGAAAAGGTGTGTTTGAACAGACAACTGCATTAAAGACAGTCAATCACGATACAACTATTTCTCAAAAATAGCAGATTGTCACAGGGACCAGCTCAACATTCAGTTTTATCACCCAGCACTGTTTGTCAAATTAATTAATCCAGTAGAATCAAACAAACGGCGAGTTACAGTAATCACCGAGCCTGAAATGAATTGAAGACATCATACAGTGCAATATAATTAATTTTGTGTTTTTCATGTGTTTGTTGTCTAAAGACACGTTGTCAACTAAATACAAAAGGAAATATTTAACTAACTGCTGACAAAAACAAGAATGTACGCAAAAGCCTTGATTAATTTTCACGTTTTGACAGTAACTTCCGCTAAATTAACACAGGTTTGTCAATTTGTATTATTTTTGTCATATTTTTGTAACATTTATTCAAGCCAGCATTGACTTTAGAAGTAATTTGCTGGTTTTATCTTACGTACTTGTGTCTTCTGTGTTCCAGGACGCTGTGTTGGCTGCAGTAGAAGAATTACTAGTTTCTCTTTACGGATCGAAACCCAAAAACCCTTCAACAGACGAACAACCTTGTCCCAAAACGTCCAACGCATCGCAGCCTTTAGAAGAAGACTCAATTTTGACGATAAGTGACATTTCTGCAGAAGATACGACGACAATCAACAAAAACATTCACATTTCTAACAAGGAAAAGCCAAATAACCGAAGCGGCGACGTCCCTTTGCTTTGCCAAACGTCTAACAGCAGCTCGTCCTCCTCCGTCGCCGACGACTGGATCGTTAACCAGATCCCTGCGAACTTTTCCATTTTCGACGACGTAGAATTGTCTCAAAACTGCGCGAAAGACGCAAACCTTACCAAAGATTCTCCGGAAAAACTCGAAGACGATTTGGAAGCGCGCAAAGATACATTCACGGCGGAAGAATGGAGCAGAGGAACCGCGCTAAAGGATTCAGCGTCGAACCAGCCGCTGAAACCAGTTACCATTCTTCAACCCGATCTAGAAACCTGCAGAGACGATAAGAAGAAAGCGGGAAGTTCAAAAGTCGCAAACGCTATCGTCGAAAAACGCGCGGCGCTTACGGTTTTCGACGTTTTGGGCGATCGCGTCGTGAGGGCCCCGCTCTCTCCCGCCGCGCTGTTCGAGAAGGAGACGAGGGCCGGCGTCATATCCGAAAACCCGAAGGCGTCGCTGCAGCAGATCGACGAAACCGTCCGCGAGAGATGGAAAACACTGAGCCAGGAGGAGAAGAAAAGGTGAGTTTCCATCTGTTTTTTTTTTTTCCAAAGGGCTGTGCGTTTGTCAAAGCTGGAGGTGACGGTGGAAATCTACGACGTTTGGCACAAAGATGTGGTCCTTGTTAATAGCCAGAGGTGGACTTTCCAGGGAAAATTAAGGTTTCCAATGACATGTTTCCAGCTGTAAATCCAACAGCTGCTAAATAATTACGCCATTTTTTGATTGACTACTTTAGGCAATCGAAACGTCAAACGGAAGCAGGTGAAGATGAATGTCGTCCCCGATCCGTCCTCTAACACTTTAAAGGCCCTGTACCTGATTTTTGTTGTTTTGAAACGTGAAAAACAGAACTAGTTGATGTTAAACTCTTTACATCAGTCACATGTATCTCTCACTTTCATAAATATTCACTGCGATGAGTTTAGAAGCGCTTTTCCCCAGCCTCTTGAGCCCAGAGCGTCACGGAGTAAAGCTAACAAACACTAGCATGCTAACGCCACACTTCCTGCTTTTCTTGTTGGATAAAATGATGCGTAAATAGATATAGAGTAAAAGTTGTGGTTTCATTTTCACCTGAACAGATGCTTTTACAATATATCTGTGCTATGGATAAAGTGGATTAAATGAAAGAATAAAATATCTTTAGGAGCAGATTAGACAAGTTTGTTATTTCCACATGAAAGTCGATGTGTTGAGAGAGAAAACTGACCAAAAAAAAGAAATGTCTTTTGCGTGTTGGTTCTTGTCTTAAGTACAGTATTTTTACTTACTTACTTATCTACTTACTTTCCACCACTGAAGAATAATCAACTTTTTATCCACTATACACTTTCTTCTTATTCAAGCCTTCACTCAATGAACATAATTATTTACCTTAATGTTGTTGCACTGCAAAAATAAATTTCTAGATGGGCTAAAACGTCTTGATTTCAGGATATTAATCTTAATTTCAGATGAAGTTACGATGAAACTATGTAATTTTAAACTGTTTTTGACTTGTTTTAATATATTCGTTCTTACTTAAATCCACATTATTTGCCAATGAGTTGTTAAGATCATTTCACTCACCCCAATAGCAAATGTATTATATTTTTTGAAGCTAAATTATCATATGATCCGTCAGAAAAACCTTGAAATCTGTGAAATAATCTGCATCACATCAGCAATTAAACCTCAAAGTCAAAACTACTCAAATCAAGAAAAAAATATATAAATTCAGTCATTTTAAGATTGGCTGGATATACATTTTTTGCTGTTTGATTATAAATACATTTGAAAAACCAGAAATAATCCAGAAAAAGTGAATCGCTGACTAGTCAAATACTAAAATAATCTCTCTAACATTTAGATTTTTTCTTTATTCACCTGTCAACAGCTGATTTTTGTGCGTGCAGCTTCATAAACACAGTATTAAACTTATATTTCTGCGCCTTTTCGACTCATCAGTGGAAGAACTGGCTGTACTGTACCTTTCAATTCAACGCGAGAACACTTTGGCCCAATTATTCGCCATTATTCAAACCTATTTAAGGAAAGTGCCCGCTCAGGACGGCGCTCCTTATATAAGTAGCGCGTATGGAAAAAGACATCTGCCCTTTACCAACATGACGCGGCAGAAACTTGGCTTCACTTGATGCCGGTGTTAAAGTGCTGCCGCATTTCTAGGAACGACGTGCTCCCGAAAATTGGACTTAATCTTTAACACATGAGAGCAGTGGAACCATCTGCGGCCCTGTCACCCCTCACCTAAATATTACGGACGCTGGCGGAGGCGTTTCGCCGTCCGCTCAATGACGAGGCGTGGGTTTGACTCCTGATCTCCAGAGCTTTCACTAATCGTTAAAGCTGGCGTACCCATAGAACTATAATTAAACCTGGAAGATGAATCCAAAATGGCGCCCTGTTTATCTCTGTGGAGTGTTCTCATTGGTGCATGACTCCAAAAAAGTTTCTTACTTCCGCATTTACTTCCTGATACGGAGGCGGCCATCTTTGCTTTAAGGCGCCACGTGACGACAATCCCCCATGATGCTTTGAGGGAGCGATCACGCAGCTCGCAAGTTTTTGTGTTAGCGTTAGCTTGTGTGATTGTAATTGTGTTCTTCATGTTAGACACACGTGAAGCGTCTGAAATGAAATAAAATGCAACTTACAGGTGTCTCTAGTCGAGCCTTTTCCACGAGCTTCTGTTTGTATCGTCCGACGCTCGTTCACGTGACTCACACATGTTTGTGTGACGTCACTTCATATAAAAACGGTAATTTCTGTGATTTTAGAAACGGTAGAAAAGAACATTTCCTTCTATTTTATTTAAATACCGATAATAATTCAGTCCTGTCTGTGATTATAATGTGCAATTTTAGAAAAAGGCTGGGCCCAAGAGGCTGCAGTACCTCGCACGACCACTAATCAATCTGGGACACGGACAGAGGGGGCGTGGCTTATCCAGTTCATTTAATACATCCGTGGGCGTACCTGACTTTTTGGGCGTGCATTTGTAAATTTTGCGTTTTCCATCAAAGAGTGTCTTGTAAAAGCAGCACTTTCTGACAAAAAATCTACTTCTGCGCGCCGTCTGCTGCTAATAATGACGTGTTTTGTCTCAGAGTAAGAGCTAAAAGCAGCGCTCTCATTGGCTGCACTCGGGTGGTCCTCCCCAGTTTCACTTTGTCGTCTGAAACAAGCTGATTTAAAGCTGTGCACTGGACCGAAAATGAATGCATGCGCCAAAGGGTTTGTGAGAGTTGAGGACGAGTTAGATAGATTTAAAAACCTACTTCTGGTTCCGCAGTGTGAAAATCAGGTACCCAGCTTTAACTGAACAATACAGACTCTAAAACACAAGTCAGAAGACCTTTTATAATGAAGAACGTGACATTAATTCATAAAAATGTCAAAAAAGAATATAATATTGCTGTCTTTCATCAATAATACACTTTATTCATAAATATTGTCTTTCTAGAACCTTGATTTTCAACCAGTGTGCCGGGGAACACTAGTGCGCCTTCAGCTATTGCCAGGTGTGCCTTGAAAAAATGTCCAGTTTTGATTTACAAATGGATTTAACTGGAAGATTTACCATTTTTGAGTGTCCTGAACATACTTCTGCACCAAAAAAGAAAGCAACAACAATCACCATCAGTGGCACATGACGAACGAGGGAAAAGTCTCGCCGCTAAAATGTTACATAAAGTAGATTGATTTGTGTAAAATGTTTAATGAACACGAGCAACAACAAGTCAACAACGCAACGATTTCCTGAAAACGTCTTTTTAGTCGAGTAGAACTTATTTACTGTTGAGCTCGTCTGCTCCGTGTGAACTACAACGGAAACAAGACGGCGGCGTGTACGACAACTTCAGGAATAAGGTCAATAATAGATTACTGCCTTACCACAGGTGCCCTAAGTCATGATTAGAACATTTGGAGAACCTGTCGTACAGACTTTAACCGTCTCTCGTCTTCTCCCTCAGATTCGAAGACAAAGCCCAGAAGCACATCGCGGGGCATGAAGCGGCCAAATCTGCGTCCGCCGAAGCCTCCAGGCGAGTGACCGCTCACGGACAGAAACGCAAAGCCGCGCCGCTGTCCAACCAGCAGCTCCTGGACCAGCTGTTCTCCGCCCAGCCCCAGAAGAAGCTGAAGAGCGCTCCGTCCAAGCCCTCCCGCTCCGTGCGCTGCAGCCTGGTCTCCATCCGGCAGAAGCTCCTCTCGCCCGCTCAGACCCCGCCTCGTCCGGATCTGAACCCCGTCTGCAGGCTGTCCTCCCAGGGCTCGTGGCTGGTCCTGTCCGGGAGCAAACTCATGCTGCTGAACCCGTTTCGAGTGGAGGAGGCGCTGCTGTTCAAGAGGCTGCTGGAGAACAACAGACTTCCGGCGACGGAGCTGAAGGAGCCCATACAGTTAACGGACGAGTACGTGTCAGTAGAGCCGCTCGATTATGGAAAACATTATAGTCAAGATCATTTGGGTCATAATTTAAATCACGATTATTTTGAACAATTGCTTCTATATTGTCAAAATGATCTGTAGAGAAAGTATAGACCAGGACTGTTCAACTTAAGGCCTGGGGGCCAGATCAGGCCCTCCGAGTGATATGATCCGGCCCTCAACCCATCTTCAAAAAATATAGAAAATATTTTATCTCTTGTTAGTGGTTTAGTCCTGGTTCAGTCCTGGTTCAGTCCTGGTTTAGTCCTGGTTCAGTCCTGGTTCAGTCCTGGTTCAGACCTGGTTTAGTCCTGGTTTAGTCCTGGTTCAGACCTGGTTCAGACCTGGTTTAGTCCTGGTTTAGACCTGGTTTAGTCCTGGTTCAGACCTGGTTTAGTCCTGGTTTAGTCCTGGTTTAGACCTGGTTTAGACCTGGTTTAGTCCTGGTTCAGACCTGGTTTAGTCCTGGTTCAGTCCTGGTTCAGTCCTGGTTTAGACCTGGTTCAGTCCTGGTTCAGTCCTGGTTTAGACCTGGTTTAGTCCTGGTTCAGACCTGGTTTAGTCCTGGTTCAGACCTCGTTTAGTCCTGGTTCAGTCCTGGTTTAGTCCTGGTTCAGACCTCGTTCAGTCCTGGTTTTGTCTTGGTTTAAACCTTGTTTAGACTTTGTTTAGTCCTGGTTAGGTCCTGGACCTCGTGAAATAAAGTTGGATAAACCTGGTATAGATTGAATATATTTTATTTGTAATATTTTAGAAAAGTGACTTTGCTCCAGGTTTTGGGGCAAAAGGAGTCACTTTTAACTCTCAACAGAAGGCAATTCATTGTATTTTCACTGACAATGTTTTGTAACTGAATAGAGTAATAATTGAAATCACGATTATACATATGATTAATTGCTCAGCCCTATGAGTGAGTTTTAGAGATCGACCGATATGAGGTTTGGTGATATCAGTATGTCAATATATCAGGCCGACACCTGATAAACACTGATATTGTTTAGCTGATAGATAGGGCCAATTGTTCATTCATTTTCCCCAAAACACATGACTTTTTAACTTTTTTAAACTCCAAGCTCCACATAAACTAGTTAAATAAAAAATATATATCATAAGACACGTGTCTTGTCTGGGGTTGTCGATGTAATATGTAGTATTTATCTGGACTATATCAAGTCTAAAATCTACCAAAGTTTATTACAAACACGGCTTTAATTATAATCATAAATATTACAAATATTCTGTGGTTTTGATGAAAAACATTTCTTGTTTGTAATGTATGGTCCATCTAGAAGTTTAACTTTATGTGGTAAACATTTTGTACAGAATCTGATTTCTCACATCAGCATTATTTATCGTTTTTGTCCCCAAGTGTGACTGGTTTGTGGAAGCAAGTGTTCAGTTATGCTGCTCCCACAGCTCAGAACACTCTACAAACTGAAGTGAAACTTTGAGAGCTGGGATTTTTTTTCTTCTCTATTTAAAAATGTAGTTTTATTTTAGTGTAAATGTACAATAATAACTGTTTTGATGACGTGTGCTATGGTCCACTTCTCAATGGGTTTTAAGTTTGGTTAAATAAAGGTCACTAAAATAAGATAAACAATGGACAGATAAACCAATTTGCAAACAAATCTTCCCAGCCCTCGTCTCAGTAACTAAACGCTGTCAGCCGAGGTGTCTTGCCCAAGGACACAGCGGCAGTTCATAGTGTCGACAGCAGAATCCATCAGTGTAACACGGTGCCGTTATCGCTTGTGTGCAGGGCTCTGGGCGGGGCAGAGTTCATGGAGGCTCTGTGTGCGATGGAGCAGCAGAGTCCGGAGCTGGACGGGAGCGCTCTGTTCTCTGACCTCAGGCTCGTGGCAAACGGCTTCAGAATCAAACTCTACCCAGGTACTCGTCCCAAATACATTCAAATGCTAATCGGGTACTTGGCAGCGGTAAAGCAGATGACAATACTGTTAGAAATGAAATGGTGTGGCCATCATCACTTACAAGTGAATTAAAGAGGTTGTAGTAGACCCCACGCAACGCAAAAGACCCGGAAATATTACCCGATTTGGTAACGCTTTAGATCAGTGTTTCCCAACCAGGGGTACGGGGACCCCCAGGGGTACTTGAGCAATTACCAGGGGGTACTTGGAATGGTTTTAGATTTTAATAGACAATGAAATGTACTTTTATCTGAATAAAAAAGTGTTATTTGTTGTAAATTTAGCATCTTTTTGGAGTATCTTTGACTATAAATATAATTAAAACAAAATCTAATAGTAATAAATGACAATATGTGACTTTAAACCCATTTATTTGCCTGAAACTCAAGTTGATGGGTACTCTAGAGTGTCAGACGACGCTTAGGGGGTCCTCGAAACAAAAAAGGTTGGGATAGATTAAGGTTCCTTAGTAAACTATTTAAAATGCATTAATAAGCACTTATGTTATGTGTTTATAAGCACTTATAAGGCATTTACAAGCCTTTATTAGCGTGATAATTGAAAATAATTTAATATGCAGCTCATTGATGCTCTGTACATGTGGTTTATTCACTCAAACATGTTTGGGCTGATGGATTATAAACATGTATAAGGCGTAAACAAACTATTAGTGCTTATTAACATCTTATAAATAGTTACCTAAGGGACCTTAATCTAAAGCGTTACCCTAGATTTTACCCAGATCTGGGGCCTTTCAGATGGTACGCAGATTCCCCAGCAGTTTTCATTTAACATTTTCTACATTTTTGGGTTAGTTCTTAGTCAGATCTACTGCAGCAATGGTGTAGTCCTGTTTTCATCCTAATTTAGACCAAAAAGTAGTTTATAGTTTATAATAGTTTATGTTATGACCGAATTTAGATCTGCTGGTAATCGGAACGCCAGATATTTTATTTTCTTAGGTGTTACTTGGTGCAGAATGTTTGAGGACCACGTTATGTTTTGTTCATCTACTTGTACTCCATCTAAGGCTTATTGTCACGGTGACATCGACTCATTTCTTGCACCTGAAAAGAGTTGCCATTTCTGTTTCGTAAAAGTATCACTCGGGCTGAAAAAGGTTGGAGACTCCTGACCCAGATAACGCTGACCTGAAGTCGTTTGAGGACGTCCTGGTGAGAAATAGTAACAGACAAAAGGGTGTTTTCATCAAAAACACAAAATTAAAACCTTTCACGTGCCATTTTTGTGTGATTTTTCTCAGCTCATGACATGTTTTGGAATCTGTATAAACCATTTAACGATTATTCAATTATTTTATTCGTTGACAACTATTTACATAACTAATAATTTCTCTATTGAAATCCCATTATGTTCAATTCCCTTTTTTATTCTTTATGGGACGTGGAACTTGTTTTTGTTTGCGAAGTGTTAAATGTTCTATTATTTAAGTAAAACTCACTACCTTCAGCGACAGAGCTCCCCCTGCTGCTCTCTTGTGAAAATACACTGCAGTCATTGAAATAAGGAAATACAATCACATGCAAAAATATTTCATGTCACCAAATATTTATCTTATTCCTGAAGTTGCCGTACGCGTCGCCGTCTTGTTTCCGTTGTAGTTTACGTGGAGCAGACGAGCTCAACAGAAAATAAGTTCTACATGGACTAAAAAGACGTTTTCAGACTCCAAGAAATCGTTGCGTTGTTGACTTGTTGTTGCTCGTGTTCGTTAAACATTTTACACAAATCAATCTACTTTATGTAACATTTTAGCGGCGAGACTTTTCTCTCGTTCGTCATTAGCTTTAAAGGTCCCATATTCTGCTATTTTGCCCTTCACACAGTCTATTCTAAGGGCTTTGTTGATCAATGTTTGCGTTGTGTAATATCCATAACATAACAGTTTCCAAAAAACACCCATTTCTTGGACTGGCCCCCCTCCTCGCAAAAGCAAACGGCTCACTCTGAGATCTGACCCCCCCGAACAGAGAGCAGGCTGCCTCCCCCGCCCAACTCGCGCACCTCCCCCGCCCAACCCATGACGAAGCCTAGAGTGGAGATGGTGCATGCGCCGTGTGCTCCGGTAAACAGAGATACACAAACACTGAATAAACCTTTTATCCGTCCTGACGGTGCGTCGTGCTGAGTCCTACGTCCTGGATCTGACCTGGAGTTTGACGTGCTCCAGGGCCTCGACGACGGACGTTGCCGTTTGGTAAATAACAAGCTAACTCTTCGATCTGTCGTATCCATCGTGTAATTACTGTGTAGCATCAGCATTAGCTGTTTTTATTCTTGCGGCTGCGCGCTTCCTGGAGGCGTGGCTTAAACACCACCTCATCCTGGTGAAGCCGCGTCATCTTAGTGAGGAGCCCCCGTCTGCTGCTCAGCCGAGGGGGACGGAAAAGACAGTTCTCTAGCGAAAACATGCGGGAATCAATCAAAAAACCACTTTGGGCACAACATACGAGGCCCAAATAGCACTGTAGGAAGGTTAAAACCTCTGAAAAGTCGATTTTGCATGATATGGGACCTTTAACGGAGTTCTCGTCAAACGGAAGTGCGTTTACAACAAAAGTGCGTATCTGTGGCAAAAAACAGCAAAAGTGGGCGGGGCAGAATAAGGTGAATAAAAAAGAGAGCCAAGGTTTCTCAGGAGAGTTGTCTTGAGCGCAAAATACATTTTCAACCATCAGTAAATGTTCTGTTGTACAACCTTCTGAAAATGGCAGTGGTCGACAGAATGCCGCGCTCACAGTCAGTCACTGCAGCTGGTTCGAGTCGTTCGAGGCGGTTGTTGTGGTTGACCTGAGCTGGCCTCGTCCTTTCGCCCGCTCGAGCTGCCTCTCTGCGGGTTTCGGCTGATCAGAACCACTGCCCTCTGAGAAATGTGGAGAATTTGGCTCCGAGCGAGAGGTGCTGTAACGGCACACTTCAGGATGAAAACACAGCCATTGTGCAACTTCTGTTTGACTCAAAACAATCAGTGACTCGAGAGAAGTCAAACAATTAGGCCTTCAGGTGGATCAAGCCATTAAAATGTCAAAATTGGATTATCAGTTTCAGAAGAAAACGTGTTTAAAATATGTCTCTGCAATCGCTCAATTGTCCGAGTACAGCAACGAGTGAACAAAAAGTGCACAATATATTTTGTTTTGGTTTTTTTTTCGATCATGGATTTTATGCCTTGGGACATAGTTTTAAGGTTAAATTACTCTGAATAATTAAAGTTTACTTCAGTTCATTTACTCGGACGCCAGTAGCTCTTGGAGAGACAAAGAATTGAGAACAACCAGTGGTGTCCAAACTGTGGCCCAGAGCAGAAATTCATCTTTTAGTTCTGAAATACTGCAGATACCTTTGAGCTTTGAGTATCTGCAGATACTCGATAGCAATCAGACATTTGAGTCCTATTTCAATCTGACGCTCTCTCACACTCTTAAGCACCTGAGCATTTGATTGACTCGTCTCACTTAAAGTGCGTATGACAGGTTTCTATGATTTTCTAATTTTGACTTTATTTAGTGTATTAATATCTGTTGTAAATAGAAATTATAGTTTTACACCAATCAGGTCACTGTTTGTGGAGAAAAGATGATAAACAAGTTGAAAATATAGGAAGTAAACAAACTGATGACATCACGCTAGGGAGTCAAAGGTTACGTATAATTTACACAAAGTAAACTACTTTTTTGACCCTTTAAACATTGATTCAACAAATTAAAGGTGTTCACATTTATTTTTATTTGTCAAATAAAAAAAATGTGACATTAGATGAGTTTTGGCCCAGTGTACAGTGTTGTTGCTATGGTAATTTCCTAACGTGATGTCATCATTTACAACCAGGAAGTGAAATTAAAAAGCTAAAATTTGCGAAAACTGTGTAAAATTTGTAAAGAATTGTAGCTAATTTTTAAATATGTTTATCTGAACTACATTTTGGTTAAATGAGTAGCCCAACCTGTCATGGGCACTTTAACCAAAGTGAAAGGACATTGCTGTAAACCGAAAATTAAACCTTAAAGGGCCTGTACCTGATTTTTTATTTACTCTAGTTAAGATAAATTCTCTTTACGTCACACATTGTTTGAAAGAAGCAACTTAATGAAAAGACACTGGGTTTGTTATGTATAATCTGGGCATGTTATAAACGCACTTTGTTTGGAAAGAACTAGTGCGGAAGCGTTTGCCAGGGTCACCTCTTTTCAGCCAATCAGCCACATTGTACACTATGAATCATGGGAAAATAACTGCTTGACACTATCCCAGACTGTGATTCTCTGTCATGGTGCAGTTTCAAAAGTGCTAAAAGTTAATTGTAATGAGTGTTAGAGGAATTATATGGAAATAACTGCATCAGACTATTCTAGACAGTCGTTTCGGAGTCATGGAGCAATAGGAAGGACTATGTGGGCGGGGCTAACAGTTCAAACATGTCTCACGGTTCAAAATCAGGTATAGGCCCTTTAAATCACCAATTCTGTTGAAAGTGGGATTCTCCTTCACTCTTTCATCGGTTGGGATTGTGATGTCCCAAAGCGGGGACAACAAATACAGGGCAGTTTCAGGGTAAACTCCTCCCAGGGGGCGGAGCTTAGTCAGCTCAGTGTAAAGTCGGGTTTCTCAGACCAGCTCCTCAGATTGAAAATGACTTTTAGATGGAAGCCAAAGTGTCTTGACTAAGATGAAACCTTAGAAACGATTTGTACACATTTCTGATGGACTGAAAAAGAAAAAAAAACTCTGATTATCATCATTGAGATTATGCCAAAATATTGATATTCATTTTCGTAAATATTAAGGCTGCAACTAACAGTTATTTTAGTTGTTGTGGTAAAGTTGTGTTAGTTGTTGTAGTCAGTGATTATTTCTGTTTTACATGTATTATCGACCAAATAAAAGTTGAAATATGGTGAATGAAGGCCTCTCGAGAGATAATAAGTATGAATGAAATGGTCTTGCTTTTAAGTCTGTTTAGTCACGATAACGATGATCAAAATACGATTATTTTTTATAGTCAACTCGTCACGGTTAATCAGTTAATCGTTGCAGCCCTGAATGTAGCTTGTATTAAAGATTACCTGAGTTTATCCTTAGACAGAGCCTTGTCCGCCTCTGCAGGTCATAACTCTTCCGTCTGGCGCTCGCTGCTTCTGCTGGGGCTCCTCTCAGCAAAGTAACACTCCATTTGGCGCTCGTCTTGTTTGCTTTGGTCGCGAGCTCGGCCGTGAAGCACAACATTTATTTATTATTCTTTCCTGGAGATGGCAGAGGCCTGTGCGCTTCATTAACGCAGCTGTGTGCTTGTGTTGGCCGGCAGCTCGTCGACAGGTGCAGGTGACGGCGCTGGCGGAGTGCGTGCCGTTCCTGGGCGTCTCTGACCTCAGGGAGATCCTCGTCGCCGTCGTCCAGAAGGAGAGCCGCGCCGTGTCCGACTGCAGGCCGCTCAAAGTCTACAACTACCTCAAAGTAAGTACAGTTAGTCTTGCAAAATGAACCTCTTTCTCGCTTTTTAACCCCGTTCTGACATTGTTCCCTCGTCGGAAACACAGCCGGAGTTGTTTTTAGCTTCATTCACACTTGTTCATTAATCCTGTTTACGAGATCCTCTTCTCTAGTCCTTCTCTAATCCCCACAGAAACGCTCGCTTTCAAATTTTCCCGATTTGTAGATGGAGTGCAAACACAAATCGCGATGAAGGAACGCCTAACTGCAAGAAAATCGTGTGTATTTTAAGTTCAAGAGCAAGTTTAAAGGGCACATATTCTGCTGACTGTTTTGAGCTTTAACCATGTTCTCATAGACACACCTGGAGCTGCATTCAGCTGCATTCACGCTGTTCTGAGGAATGTTTATTAGAAAATCCTCTCCCTCTGACCGTCTAAAACACTTCCTGCTGAACTCCCTCGACCCGTGACGTTTTGTCAGATTTCATACGTCACTTACCTGAGAATCTTTTACTGTTTTCCTTCAATCATCGTTCTGAGCATTTCTGCCTCTAAACATGAAAACTGCGTAGCATCTCTTAAGTGCTAACATAACTAAACTATAAGCACTGGGCCCGTAGTAAGTGTCATTGCAGACAGCAGTTAAATCCTTTAGTTTAATATATAATAAACTTTTTTTTGTTTCAAAACATGAGATGTCAAATTTAAGGTAATGCCCCCGACCGCCAAAAACACTGCTGAATCTCCTCGATTCATGACGTTTTTCAGATTTTAGATGTCACTTATCCGCTAATCTTCTGCTGTTTTAAGTCCTTAAATCGGGAGTGTCCAAACTTTTTCCATTGAGGGCCACATATTGAAATATAGACCAAGCGGAGGGCCACAAATCAATCGCGAAACGTTAAAAAAAGCTGCATTTATCTGATGTTTTAAGCTCCACCACATCTACATTCAGTCTCACTGCCTTAATATCAGGTCTGTGCTGCACCAAAATGTTAGTTATTTAGGTTGGAATTGTAGAAAATCTGAAATGTGCTGTAAATAGTACTTATCAGGACAATGTGGGCCAGTTCACCAGGAAGCCTGAGGGCCAAAAAAAATTTGTCTGAGGGCCGCATTTGGCCCCCGGGCCTGAGTTTGGACATGCCTGCCTTAAATCATTGCCAGATTCGTTCTGAGCGTTTCTGTTTTAGGAAAACCAAGTTACATAGTGCACCTTTAAAGGACACATATTATGGTTTTGTTTTTTTCTTTGAGCTTTTAATCCTGTTCGAACCGTCGTCAAAAACATACCTGAAGTTGCATTTAGCGGCATTTACACTGTTTTGAGGAATGTTGGAAAGAAAATCCTCTCCTCTCCGACTGTCATAAACTCTCCCTGCTGAACTCCCACAATCCGTGACGTTTTTTTTTTTCTCAGATTTTATACAAGTTCCATAGTCCACCTTTAAAGCAGACATGTCTAAGTCTCACTTATGAGCTGATGTATACTATTCTTCATTATTTTCTTAATCTTTAACATCTTGCTCACTGGCTCGTTCTCCTCAGGCTGAAGCGGTGCGGCTGGTGCGTCAGATGCCCTCCCACTTCTCCAGAGCCGAGGTGACGGAGACTCTGCGCAGGATGAACTCGCAGCTGGAGCCGGGCCACAGGACGTGCCTCCACGAGCGGCCGTTCCTCCAGCTCCTCGTGGATCTGCCCGACTCTGAGCAGGAGGCCCGCGCCCTGGCTGCACCTGCCGCCGCACCTGCCGCTGTGTGACGAGGCCAGCAGCGGCGAAGGCATCACGGGACGTTTGTGTGGACCGCCGACATGGACCTGGACAAATAAGTGCGATAAAAGAAAATATAGACGATAAATGACGGTATAGAAACTAATTTATGTCACTGCACTGCAAAAATGAATTTCTAGATGAGTTAAAATGTCTTGATTTGAGGATATTAATCTGAATTGCAGACGTTTTGACTCGTTAAGATCAGTGGAGACGATTTATTTGATGGAACTAGATTATTTTACTTGTTTCAAACCGTTTCTGACTAGTTTCAATACATTATTTCTTACTTCAAGCCAAATTATCTAAAATGTAAATCTATCCAAGCTTAAAATGGCTTGAATTTATCATTTTTATCTGAATCTGAGAAGTTCTGATGTGATGCAGAATATTTCACTGGTTTCAAGGTATTTCTGACTGATTATCTGATTTGTCAGTGTGGTAAGTAAAATTATCTTAACCCACTGACAGATCATTTGGATTTAAGTAAGAAATAATGTATTGAAATAAGTCAGAAACGGTTTGAAACAAGTAAAATAATCAAATAAATCAGTCAAAACGTCTGAAATTCAGATTAATATCCTAAAATCAAAACATTTTAACTAATCTAGAAACTCATTTTTTGCAGTGCGACACAATAACTCAAGCAGGATTAACCCCAAATAACTGTCCTAAATGTACGATACTGTCAAGAAACACAAGCTGCAATGAATAAAGACGCAGATGGCAGATCCTCCAGCAGAAAAGTTACACAGTGCACCTTTTCCACCTGGCTTCCATGTTAAGAACTTGACGACTTGTTGCGAGCGTCTAAAGTTACGTTAATTGAGTGGTAAGAGAAGCCTGCGTATACTGTGTACTCTGCTGCTGCTGTTTATGTCACGCTGATGATTTTGTAAAGCTAATTTCATATAATTACCATCGAAACTCCTGCACGAACCAAAACAAACCGATCAGAGCGTTCATTTCTTCATTTGTATGTATTCAGAGCGTTTCCTGCAGTGCGAGCTCTCGGTGATAAGCGGACGTTCAAACTTAATTTGTTTCGGGGGCCAGAGAATGTTAACAGCCTGAAATGGATCTGTGCCGCGGCTGTAGCTCTGCGTCTGCCCCCCGTGTCTCGGCCCCATTAGAGCCGCCGAGCTCCGCACTGACAGATCCTCAGGCCCGGGAGGCTTTGCACCGTAATTTAAACACAAAGCTTGGGCCAAACTCGACACTCCACCGACTCCGGCATCACCACTTCATCAGGACAGCTGCCTGCGGGTCGTCTGTTCACTCTGTTTACACATTCGTTTTGATCTTGTTTGGTTTTTTTGAAAATCTTACTACAAGATTCAGATTTTGTATGGTCGACTATTTGAACTGCGACGAGTTGGCCACTGTCCAGGGCGTACCCCATCTAAGGCCCAAAGTCACTGGGACAGGCTCCAGTCACTGCAATGAATGAATGAATGAAAGAAAGAAAGAATGAACTGGCCAATTTAAATTATTCCCCAAAGAATCTTCTACTGCTCATGTGGTCCTCAAGTGCTCAGTTTGCAATCATGTGCTTTTATCTCTGGAAGTCATTTCAATTCAGAGTGCTTTACACAACAGGAAAAAAACACATTCAAATCAACTCAATCAACTCAGTCAACTCAAATGCTACTGTAAAATAGAGATAAATTGCAGCTGGTCGGAGACATTTTCTACGGTGATCGGGGCGTTTACTTTTTGTACTTTGCATTTTTAAAACGCAAAATTGGGCCACAAACGTTACCTGAAACGTGTCGGTTTTTGCCTCCAAAGTCTCACAGAGCAGTCAGCGCAGATATCAAAACCGTAATTAATATTTATTACGCACACATAGACCATAAAACAGTGGACTGTTGGAGCCCGCTAGACGCCACGTTCCAATCAGGAAGTAGCTATGGAGGCTGTACCGGCTCCTTAAAGTCGAGCTGCCATTCACTTTCTGTGACACTGGTGCGCTTTACTCTGTAACTGTTTTGGTCAAACTCACATCTGGAACTAAACTGTCCGTTTTGACACACTCCACATGATCCTGGTGTTTTTTTCTCGTTGGTTGTTCATAAATCAAGACCAATCAGGTGCTTCCTTTTCCAGGGGCCATTTTCGCTCGTGTTAGCAACAGGTTTGATTGACAGTTAGCACCGCACGTTGCCGCCCTCTCCTCCGCCGAGGGGCGGAAACCGTTAACAACCGCGCTCCTGATTGGTCCGTGTGGTTGCTACGATACTCACTCGGATTTCCAAATATGGAGTCTGGCTCCACTTTAGCCGCTATAACTGCTAGCCGCGATTGGCTTCATTTGACTGGAGCCAAACCATATGGGTGACGTCACACTCCGGCAGTCCAGTGATTTATATACGGTCTATGTACGTACACAGCGTTTCAGACAAGTTCATTCGGTTTGACTTGTAGCTAATGACCAATGCTAATCCCTAATTGCTGCTATTCACTTTATTCCTGAAGTTGCCGTACGCGCCGCCGTCTTGTTTCCGTTGTAGTTCACACGGAGCAGACGAGCTCAACAGAAAATAAGTTCTACATGGACTAAAAAGCCGTTTTCAGACTGACCAGGAAATCGTTGTGTTGTGACTGGTTGTTGCTCGTGTTCATTAAACATTTTACACAAATCAATCTACTTTATGTAACATTTTAGCAGCGAGACTTTTCCCTCGTTCATCATTAGCTTTAATGGAGTTCTCGTCAAACGGAAGTGCGTTTACGACAAAAGTGCGTATCTGTGGCAAAAAACGGCAAAAGTGGGCGGGGCAGAACAAGGTGAATACTCTTGCACGATGTCATTTGTTGTTTGATTGTCAGAACCACCGCAGACAGTAAAGATCAGGACTGTTCTGATATTGGAACAGTTTATGCAGATTTTCTTTGGAGTTCACATGTATCAGCGACTAGAATCAAGAGGCTGCGGGTGGCGTACAGGTCACATGTCAGGCATGAACCGACCGTCTCTGTGTCCTTGGGCAAGACACTTCAGGCACGTTGCCCAGCTTGAATGATTGGTAGTGGTCGGAGTGTAAGGCATTATTATTAGAGTGAGCACACGTTAATACATAAGTCAGGGGCGGACCAAGGAATCTGGGGGCCCAATGCAAAGTTAAATACAGGCCCCTCCTCATCAAGTATGATTGTCTATAATTGTTCTGTCATGTCTGATTTATTGTTCTTGAAAGAAAGCACTTAGTTTTATCGTTTTTAGTTTTGTTTGGTTGTTTTTTTGTGTGGTGGCAGAATAGTTTCTTAAATTTGAGGTGGTAAATGAACTACTGGAAAATTCAAATTAATATGAGCTTTAAACGGGGGGTTTGGAGGCCCTTCTCCAGAAGAATATTTAAGAAATTAGACCGTATTTCCCATTGTTGGCGCATTTTAACATATGTTCCAGCTGATTTAAATACATGGTTTTCATTTGTAACTCTAATGTTATACTGCAGTGTTTTTCAACCTTTTTTGAGTTACGGCACACTTTTTTGGGTTCAAAAGATATCACGGAACACCAACCACAAAAAAAAAAAATAATTGTGGTGTATAATGAGCCAAATCATGTCTGTGCCACTGTCTGGTTCTTTCAATTTGGCAGTAGTGATGATTTTGCTTATTTTTTTTGACGCAGAAGTTGCTCAGGACACTTTAGAATGAAAAATGAGTCCGTTACATCCACATGTTTTTTATCTGTTGACTCAAATTAGACAGTTTTTCAAGGCGCACCTGTCAAAACCTCAAGGCACACCAGTGTTCCCCGGCGCACTGGTTGAAAGTCAAGGTTTATACTGTATTTAAAGCTTTTTTACTCGTGAACTAGTGCATTCGAAGAGAGGGGGGATGGTCTGGGTAAAATAAATACTTAACAATTCCAGACAATTTTGCTTTTCTTGTCTAAAAGTACACTGCACCACTTTATCGTGACATCGAGAGAACTGTTTCCGAGCCTGGCTTCTGTGATGATCTGGAAGGGCATCTGATTGGGGGCCCCTTCAGGTTGGGGCCCCAAGGCAATTGTAGCCTGTTGCCTAATGGGACGTCCGCCACTGTCATCCCTACCTCTCCTTCTCTCCCCCCTCTCTCTGCGAGCCGCCCTCCTCAGACACTTGACCCTCGTCTTATGATAATATTATAGTTGGGCCGTGAAAGGTCAGGTTCAGCGCGTCTTGTTTTACGTGCTGCGCTCAGAGGCCACAGATGGCTTTAGCATCGGGCTAATGCTCCGCTAATCACCTCCTGGAAAAGTCTAAATGCCTCCGTAGCCTCGCCCCCCCCCCCCCCCCGTCCCCCCCTCGCCTCCTCCGCTCGGACCCCGGGCTGTTGTGTAAAAGTTCTCACATGTGCGTCGTTGGCCGAGGAAAACGGCTGGCGCAGCAGAAGGTTCAAGTACGCACAGATTCGGACGCCACTGAGGAGGTGAGCGACACGAGGAGCTGCTGCACCACGCACTGCAAAAAAGGACGGCGTTTCGACCAGTTCATGTCACACAATTAGGCAAGGCAAGTTTATTTGTAGAGCACAATTCATACACAAGGCAATTCCAAGTGCTTTACATAACAGGAAAAGTTCACAAATCACAAAACACAAAAAGACACACAGAATCATTTTAAAATAAAGCGCTTTAAAAGAGAAGAGTGCAGATAGATCTTTAAGTCATTTGCATATCTAAACAGAGCTCTTTTTAGCCTGGATTTAAACATTGTCAGAGTGGAGGCCTGTCTCACATCTTCAGGGAGACTGTTCCAGATTTTAGCTAACCATTCATTGCAAAAAATACATTTCTATAGGAGTTAAAATGTCTTGATTTCAGGATATTAAAGTGCCTATGACAGGTTGCACTTTTCATTTAATTAAAATACACTCAAGATCAATATATTTCAAATTCTGCTAAAATATTTACACTTGTTATCCCAGTTTAGCAATTTATTTTAGTTTTTAAATTGTACTTACTAGTTGTAAATGATGACATCCCACTAGGAAATAACCAAAAAACCTCCCTGTACACTGGGCAAAAACTCCTCTAATGTCACACATTTTTTTATTTGACGAATAAAACTACATGTGAATACCTTTATTTTATTGAATCAATGTTTAAAAGCTCAAAAAAGTAGTTTCTTTCGTGTAAATTTTGCATAACTTTTGTCTCCCCAGTGTAATGTCATCAGTTTGTTTACTTCCTGTAATTTCAACAGATTTTTCTTTCAAGTTTTCTCCTCAAACAGCGACCTGATTGGTGTAAAACTATAATTTATATTTACAACAGGTATCAATACACTGAATAAAGTCAAAATTAGAAAACCATAAAAACCTGTCATATGCACTTTAATCTCAATTTCAGACGCTTTGACAACTTAAGATAGTTATGGCTATTTATTTGATTGAAAAGGATTTTTTTTGTCTTGTTTCAAACAGTTTCTGACTTGTTTCAATACATTATTTCTTACTTCAAGCCAAATTATCTGCCCATGGGTTTAGATAATTTTACTTACCCCACTGGCAAGTTTTTTTTTTAATTAAATGTATTATTATTAAGATAAATTATCCCTTGATCAGTTCGAAATACCTTGAAATCTGTGAAATATTCTGCATCACATCAACAATTAAATCTCACTGAGTCAAATCTACACAAATCCAGATAAAAATAGTAAATTCTAGTCATTTTAAGCGAGGCTAGATATACACTTGGCTGTGCATTGATTTAGTTAGTTTTGTTCTTACTGTGACGTTTGCTGCTCCACAGGGTTTACCAAGGGATCCAGAATACACACTTCTTCCAGGGGCGTAGCACCAAATTCTGGGCCCCAGGTACAAACCGTCACAGTGGGCCCCTAATACACAATACTACTAATAATACAGTACTTTGGTCAGTATTGTTATTATTGTACACACATAGAACACGACACAGAGAGTCATAAAACCCAGCACATTTAGTCCAAAGCCTGTCAAAAACATCTTCAAATTAAATCATTTTTTCCAATCTGCAAATGTCCACCACCCTATCGGTCCAGTCCTTGATTGTCGGCGCTGAACAATGACTTGTCTCGTCTTTAAAAGGTGATGGGGTCCTCAGATGTCCTGCATAATTGTATTTAGTCTCTCAAGGACTTTACTCAACCAAACAGCATTTTTATAACAACCAAAAATAGACGAAAGTGTCGAAAAATGCAACTGAGAAAAAAAACTAAACTAAAAACATCATATCATTTTGAGGGCCCTTGTCTGCCCTGGGCCCTGAAGGAATCAGTACCCTTTATGCCCCTCTTTATAAAAACTACACCTTGATTTACCTTAAAACCTGAACAAAGACTTCATTCATAAAGAACATATAGCTTATTCAGGCCCAGTGACTGCTTAAAGTCTATTTTTGAGTGTTAAGTAGAGCCTGAATCATTCTTAAACTAATTGTTCACGAAGTCTTTATTAAGGCAGGAATAAGTGTAGTTATTTGCGCTTTGAGTCAATCCCAAACCATGCAGTGCAATCAGATGAGTTAATTTCAATGAGGCATGTGAAAAAACAAGCTCATCGGTCATCTTTTAAAACAAAGACAAACTTCTCTCAGTGTTGTGTTTCAGTCTTTGGTTCTGCAGAAATCCACCATGTTTTTTAGTCCCTGTGACATTTTTTGCCTTTTCTTTTTTCCTCGTCAGTAGCCATGTTTGTTTTGATACAGACGGACCGTGCCTGTCCCTGATTGGCTAATCCACCTGTCATCGTCATCATCACATCATCATCACATTTGCAGAGATTTTAGTCATGTTTTTGTCGCTTTTAGTCACGTTTTTGTCGCTTTTAGTCACGTTTTTGTAGCTTGAAGTCTAATTTTTGTCACGTTTTTATCACTTTTAGACACGCTTTTATTGCTTGAAGTCTAATTTTTGTCGCTTTTAGTCACGTTTTTGTTCCTTGAAGTCTAATTTTTGTTGTGTTTTTGTTGATTTTACTTGTGTTTTTGTCAAATTTAGTCACATTTTTAGATGCATTTGTTGTCTTAAGTCACGTTTTTGTCGCTTGTTTCAGAATTCGTTTTAATCAACTAAACTACAGGGTTTGCCGTTTTCATGTAGAGTTAAACTGGATATTTTGTTCTTTGTAGAAGAAGTTATGGCACTTAAAAAACTGCGGTTTGCTAATTGTGTCCAGTAAAATTGCGATTTCGATTCGATTCCGATGAATTGTGTGGCCCTTCTCCTCTGCAGGTCAGGGTTAGGGTTAGATAAATGTGCCCCTTCATGTAGTTTTTGCAGTGTTGCCCCGATGCTCTACTCAGCGTTTCGTCCCTCGACACCTGTATTTGAAATCGATCCCCACTAAAGTGAAGTCTCTCTCAGGTGGGAATATCGGCAGTGAACTTGAGCCTGGAAGTATCCACACAGGCCGCGTCATTCACATGTTTCAGTTTTAAATTACGGCTCGAATGTGGCAGATACAGAGCCGGACTTTTACACCGTCATCAAATCAAATCCAAAATAACACGACGCGGCTAAATTTAAACCCTCCTCTCGCTATTTTTGTCTAATTTAAGAGCAACGGCTGAGGCTGTTACTACTGGACCAGAGCACCTGCTTCCGATTAAAACGGCACACAAGCAAACAAAACATGAATACAAGAGTGGACATTGGTCTGCGCCGTACTATATCTATAATGTTCGGCGGCTCATAGATTTTTGAAGGACAGAGCCAATTAATAAAGTGTTGAACGCTAAAAATGCGGTGTGCTCAATTACATTAACGTTTTCAATTAATTCTTACTCGAAGGTCGCAGGAAACAGGACGTACTGTTTGAGTGGCCAATAATGTGTTACATAAATCGAATCCATCAATATTATTATCCAAAATGAATACCTTCCTTTCCATTTTGTGACCTCGTCATTCATCCACTGGAGCAATCCTTCACTGTTGGTAATGCAAGCTACATGTTTGTGGAATCTTTTTCCCCATTTGTATAAATAAAGTCTAGACAGTATCTGCGTTTTATGGACCGAGATCTAATTCTCAATTACATAAATGTCACTCAGCGAGGATTCTGAGGAATCTTGTCGTTTTTACCTCGACAATCTATAAAATCCACCATTATTTGTGAGATGTAAAAGTGCAGTTGGCGCATGCCTGGTATGTGTCTGCATCCATGTGTTGGAGCATGGGCCTCCAAACAAACAGTCCATAAACAAACCTGGACTGGAGCGATCCGTCCCCATAAATCATAGGGTTTCCCAAAGGTGAGGCTCGGATCTGGGATCGGAAGAGGGTCGCGGTCCCTGAGCGGAAAAGCACGCGCGGAGCAGACGGAAAGGATAAATCAACGCAAAGGTGCAGACAGCAGCAGGAGGAATCTGGCTCCCTCGCAGCTACGACACGCCGAGTTTATGACTTTTCATTGGGCTCTGTCGACACGAGGGACTCCCTGACAATCAGGAGACGAGTGTCGAATCAGAGCCGTCTGGAGCCTGTCAAATCATGTTTTCTGTCGAGTGCAATGGCCTCAGAATAACGTCTGCTTTCAAAGCCTGAGTTTAAACCAGAGTTGTTTTGGGTCAAATACAGAGGACAAATTTCCCTATGGGTACAGTGTCTCTGGGGTTAAACTTGGGTAACTGCAGTCCAGCACCCAGAGGCCCATCTCAGATCTTGAGCCAGGATCTTGGTCAGGACTAGCTTGTGTAAAGGGTCAATTGGAGAAGTACCCAGAGGAAACCCATCCAACACAGTAGAAGGCACGGTAGAAGGCACAGTAGAAGGCACAGTAGAAGACACAGTAGAAGGCACAGTAGAAGGCACAGTAGAAGGCACAGTAGAAGGCACAGTAGAAGGCACAGTAGAAGACACAGTAGAAGGCACAGTAGAAGGCACAGTAGTGCAGCCGTTAGCGCTGTCGCTTCACACAAGAAAGCCCTGGGTTCGGCTCGGGCGACGTGGGCCTTTTCTGTGTGGAGTTTGGATGTTCTCCCTTCTATTGGTGCTCCAGTTTCACCTACCACTAAAACATGTACAATAAGCTCCTCTCTGGGGTCGGGACTTCCCTGAAAACAGATTCCAATATCCTGTACATAAGGTGGCTAAGTGGCTGCAGTCTGCGTCTGCGTCTGCGTCACTTTCCTCTGGGCACCCCAGTTTCATTTCCAAACAGCAAATCTGCAGATGAGTCGCCAGGCCCTCATTGTGGCATAAAGGGGAGCGACGTTTTGCTCTTTGCTTTGGAGCGTTTCACTGACTGTGGTCTGCGTTTCCACATTAAGGATTTCATTAACATGAAATGGTTTTCTTAATAAATCAAATCTAAATTGTACCTGAATTACACTTCGTGATAGCAGTGATTCTTAGTTAGATGTTTAGTAATTCAGTTTGTGGCGCTGTGTGACGTGGCTAAATCTAGAGTAAACAGGAAACACATTCCGCTTTATCGTCAGGTTTGTATTCCTGTGGCGCTGTGTGACATGCGTTGGGTTGATTGATGTGTTAGATTCATTATGCACTGGAAATATAATATTTTGGGTCTTGACGCGAGCATCAATAAACAGTAAGTAACAAGTGAATTGTCACATGTGTAAGTATTTGTTGATCTGAGCTGTATCTGTGGTTCCCGGAGCGAGCTGAACTGTCCACAGACACGTGTCCATCTGGAGGCCGGTCTCTGGGGCCCGTCAGCGCTCACACTTCAGGCTCCTGGTTTGAACATCTGCTCCTCCAGATGTTTTTGGGGTCTCCTGGAATAGCCCATTCCTCTCCCACCTGCCTCTCCCTGACCACAGCCACATGTGCTGCTGTCTGCTGCATCACTTTAACTGCAGCTCTGGGACTATTTTAAGAAATTACTAATGACTATTTTGAGAAATTATTCTATTTCTAAATTAAGACAAGTAAACTGGAATCTGTTCAACAGAATTGATGAAGACCCACAGCCAGCCCTTTCAGCCTGTTTCATGAGCCCTCAAATGTGAGCAGCAGCTCTACTCTGAGCTCTTTGTCCAATAGTCCTGCACAAATTCAACTGTCTGATATAACGATGAGACTTCAGCCTCTCTCAGGACAGTGCCATCAGACCTTAAAGTGCGTGGAGGTGTGTCTGACGTCATTATTTGTCTTTACATTTAGGACGTTTAGAAGTGTTTTCACATCGGTTTGATTTGGTTTCCATGATGGATCTGCAGGTTGTTCTGACTCCTGTGTGTGACCCCGGGGCAGATCGTCAGTAACAGCGTCTGCAGCTGCCTCGTTCTTCCGCTCGGAGGAATGTCGCTGGCACATGGCAGTCTCCAGAGTGTGCAGATGTGCTGATGCTGTCAGGGCTCCCCCGGCTCCGATCTGTAAAACCTGCTCACAGCAAGATCAATGACAGGAAAACACTGATAATAAACGAGGCTGTTTGTCTCACTGTCCCGGACACTCTCATTTAGGAGCTCTGACTCACGGCTCCGAGAGCACAGAAACTACAGAGAATACACGTTAAACCCAGTTATTGAGGATGTGTTCATGGAATCAGTCCAGGACATCAGGTAAGGGTCAAGTCAGTTATAGAAGTCATGTCACGTTTTTCTGATACTTCCGTGTGTCATTGATTATAACTTTAGAAAAAATCTAAATGTGTCTGTTGAACACAATTATTATAAAATGCATTTCACAGCTTTACAGGCATTACAATCACAAAAGAAACATAAATAATTACTTGAAAGAGAAAGTATTGAGTCTGGATTAAAAACTGACAGAGCTGAGGCAAGAAAACTGAAACACTCATTCCCCATGTTTAGTCCTGACTCTGGCACCAGCAGGAGGCCGGTCCATGTTTAGTCCTGACTCTGGCACCAGCAGGAGGCCGGTCCATGTTTAGTCCTGACTCTGGCACCAGCAGGAGGCCGGTCCATGTTTAGTCCTGACTCTGGCACCAGCAGGAGGCCGGTCCATGTTTAGTCCTGACTCTGGCACCAGCAGGAGGCCGGTCCATGTTTAATCCTGACTCTGGCACCAGCAGGAGGCCGGTCCATGTTTAGTCCTGACTCTGGCACCAGCAGGAGGCGCGTCCTCTTGTTCTCCAAACTAGTTCTGCCGAGACTTGGTTATCTTACCTGCCCCAAAGCCCTAAATTTAACCGAATCTGTTCCTAATCCTAACCCTAAAAAAATGAATGACTAAATAAATAAACTTATATAGCTAGCATAGCCACCAATGCAAAGTGACGGTCTGTGGCATAAGTGGGTTGGGTAAAAAAGTGAAATGCAGGAGGCCTGAGGTCCTCAGAGCCTGAGATGGTTCATACGGCACAAACATGTCAGAGATGTACTTTGGTGCTTGGCCGTGGAGAGACAAGACAAAGTCTTGACCTCCAATTATCACAAATAAACTGTGCAGCTTGGTCAACTAGGTTTTGAAACCTATAAAATATTTTAATAATATTCATTCTCCAGTCGTGTGTGTGCTGTCTGTGTGTCTGTATGGAAGAGTGTGATAGGTTTTATCTTATGAGTAATGGTGCAAATGGTGTATGTGCTTGAGTGTAAGTACATTTTGTGTTCAACCCATTGTCACGTTTGTAATTGTTAGATGTTTTGGGTTGTGCTTTTCCCTGTCAGGGGACTGCAGATGTAAAACTCTGGTACAATGCATCAAATGGTAACATTTATGTTCTAATTGTACATGGTCCCCTTTAAAAAAATAAATAAATGAAAAAAGAAAGTCATAGATATTGGTAGAAGCATCCATTCTTGAAAGAGTTGTGGTTAAACAGCTTTGTGCCACCTACAGGACAATAATTAATTTGAAGTTTTTCAGTCTGGGTTTCATGCGCACCACAGCACTGAAACTGCACTAGTTAAAGTCACAAATGATCTGTTATTAGCTGCTGATGATGGACAGGTCTCAATCTTGTTTCTGTTGGACCTCAGCGTTTGGCACCATCGACCACAGCGTTCTACAGAGGTTAGAATGTGACGTAGGAGTCAGAGGGACCACCCTCAGCTGCTTTAAATCCTATTTATGGAATAGGTATGTTAGGTACCAGTTTGTTCATGTAAACCAGAGCTCCTAACCTTGCACTAAAGTAACCTACGGTTTGCCGCAGGGTTCAGTACTTGGTCCATTTCTGTTCACTCTTCATTTGCTGCCGTTTGGTAAGATTATCAGAAAGCATGGCATTAACTTCCTCTGCAATGCAGCTGACACACAACTGTATTTATCAATGAAACCTGATCCTCCCTAAAAGTCATGCTGAAAAGCTCATCCATGCATTTGTCACATCCAGATTAGACTATTGTAACGCCCTGCTTACAGCGTGTCCTAATTCTATAAAAAGCTTTCAACTGGTTCAAAATGCAACAGCAAGATTATTAACAGGTACTAGAACAAGACATCATATGTCTTCACTGGCTTCCCATTGAGTTTACAATCAAATTTAAAATCCTCCTCCTGACTTATGATATGGCCCCATCTGTCTTCAAAGATGTGACAGTAGAGTACCATCCAAACAAAGCACTTCGCTCTCAAAATGCTGGACTATTGTTGGTCCTAGACTCTCTAAAAGAGGCCACACAGTCTCAGTCCTCTGATGGTGCTCTCACAACTGGTTCACCTGCATTCAGCCTCATGCCCATTATCTTATTGCATGTATGTGTGCGTGAATGTGTGCGTGAATGTGTGCATGTGTGTGTGTGCGTATGTGTATGTGTTTGCATGGAAGTTTTAATATAGGGATGGTTGGGCCGGGGTGGGGGTGGGTTTGGGGAATTGTTTTTAATATGTGAATTGGAAAGCACTTTGTGTTACAATTATTGTATGAAAAGCGCTTTATAAATAAAGTTTGATTTGATTTGATTTAACAATATTTAAGATTCTAGTTCTCTTCTTCATCTAGTCTTCATTGCTGTTCACATGTTTTTTCTGTTTCTACACTTCCCTCGGGGAGTGGAGACTGTTTTAGACACTGCGGCAGCTGCTCCAGTGATGACCCCCATCTCACGACCCTGACCTGTGACCTGGATGTTCCCATTAAGGAACTCTCTCTGCACTGGATGAACTTACTTTTTCCCACAGATTTTTTTATTGTTGTTTTTTATTTTTACTTTTATATTTATTCTTTTTTTATTTATTCTATTTTTGTGGGTTTCCCTTGCCGAGAAAGAGAGTGAATTGCTAAATATGTAAACTTCTTTCTACCTGTGGCCCATCGAGGCAACTGTTGCTGTGATTTTGGGCACTACAAAAATAAATTTAATTGAACTAAACGGAGGAAGTGAATGTACTACAATTGCAAATGATTCTTTTGCTTTAGTGAACAGAAACCTTGTCTCCAACTTCTGCTAATCTTAATTTGTTTTGAAATATTT
Source organism: Rhinogobius similis (assembly GCA_019453435.1). Lineage (NCBI taxonomy): Eukaryota > Metazoa > Chordata > Actinopteri > Gobiiformes > Gobiidae > Rhinogobius > Rhinogobius similis. The sequence goes on from CM033633.1 coordinate 5,620,329, forward strand.
CTATTTATCATAATGTTGAACTTTTTTAAAAACAGTTTTTCAGCCAAACTTTTTTCAGAAACTGGAAGTGATACTCCACTCTATCAAATGCCTCCGTGCATCATTATTATAATAAATGATATTTAGTACTCTCCTTACATTGTGCCATATATAACTATGATTCTAGCTTCTGTAACTGCTCCTGCTCCTTCTCTGTCACTGCTGAGGCCTCTGGGAACTGAGCCTGTTCCAGCTCTCAGCAGGACAGGAAGTGTCTCAATGCGCCCTCTACTGGACGGAAGTCAGATCCTCCTCCCGCTGTCAGGGCCAACAGTTCACATCCTCTCAGTGTGAGCTCCTCCAGCGCAGGGCTAAAGGGAGAGAGAGGGGCGAGAGAGGGGTGAAGGTGCAGGAGGGGGCTGCCAGTGTGTCCTCAGGCAAGACACCTTTTATGAATGTGGTGAGAGTGTTCAGTGGTGTGTGGAGAGAGCAGGGCAGAGAAGGGCAGATGGTGCAGGAGTGGCAGGGGCACTGGGGCAGGGGCACTGAGGCAGGGGCACTGAGGCAGGTGCAGGCAGCTCATAATCAGCCCCAGGTTCAGTCCATGTCAGAGTCATAAAGATTCCCAGCTGCTGCAGAGCGACGAGAGAGAGGGCGCACTGGCACAGATCAACTGGATTACAGTCTCATCAGTAAAATGTATTCTTTTCACGTGCTCCATGAATGACAGAAACAGTTGTTGTTTATAGAAGACTTTATTTGAACATATACAGTGGCAGCTTTACGTCGCACTAGATTGTCATTTGTACATTTAGTGCTTAGAAAGGTAACTATACTGGAAATAATGGCACATGAATATAATACACGTTAGCAAACAAAAAATCATTTTTTACAACTCTTGTAGCCACCAAGTCCTTTGGTGTGCCATAGTGCAAACTGCATCATTCTGCACACAGCCGTGTGGCGGCCGGTTCAAGTCCCTCCGAAATGTGACACAGATTCAAGTGTTGGGCTGTGGAGGTGCTAAGCTAAACTACGCTGTGTTTAACCCAGAGGCCCGTGTTACTGCAGAGGAGAGTTATTTTAGCCCTTAAGTCATGAGGTTTCACTGATCACATAAACGGGTTTTGCTGAAGCTGGAGTGGAATGGTGCCGTGTAAGAATATTCTGTCAGCGATGAAAATGTGACTGAAGCACGTTCAGTAAATTGCACTTATTTTTCCTACATTCAGTTTGAGCTCTGCGGCTGCGTCTGAAAACGCCTGGGCTCCTGCCTCGACTTTGGTTCAGCTGCACCTGCCGACAATGACCCGGCTACAGTTCATGATTAAAGGCCCTACAGGAGCTGTACTGAAGTCAAATTAGTGCCTGTGATGTTTGTAATGAGTCCTGGATCTTAAGCAATGGCTCCTGTAGACACGGACAGGGTCCTGTCGGAGCTGTTCTAAATATGGAAACCTGGTGCTACCTGCTTATGTAAAAGACAAACTCTGGTCACTGTCGGCAGGTGCAGACCTGCTGTGTATTTGGTCAGTCCTTGGTCTCAGAGGCAGCCGCAGCGGTCCACCACCATGGACGGGATCTTTCCGTAGATGATCTGCTCCTCGCGGTTAAAGTAGAGCATGTTGATGGGGGACATTTTGGTGGGGGTGCAGCAGGGGCCGGCGGTGCCGCGGGGGTTTGCGTTGTTGACCAGGTGAGTGTGGGGATACTTCTGCAGGTGCATGTACTCGCACTCCCCTGAGCAGTAGTTGGCCTTGAAGCGTTTGGGGGCGATGATCCAGTCGTAGCCGAAGTCCTCAAAGTCCACGGTGAGCGGATAACGGCAGCAACGCGACTCAGAGGAGTTCACGTCACAGTCCAGCCCCACGTCTCTGCGCAGCCGCTTCACAGGCTCCGCCATCTTCACCTCCAGGAAAGGCGTCTGCAGAGGAGCAAAGAAACACGTGAGACAAACGCACTGAGCCTGACAGACCTGCCTTTCACAGCAACATACAGTAGATACACTGACTTCAAATTTACATACACAGCTCCAAATCCTTGCAAAAAGTTACTTTATCAACAGTGCAACGGTTCGACCCTCTGGCCTTCATCTGGGAAAATCGGACCCAAACGCTGCACTGTCAATAAAATAACTTTTTGCAAGGCATGGCTTTCTCACAGTTCAGGATTGTCCGTTGAACTGTGCCATGCACTCATCTTACACCCGTCTTCACATGTATGTGCGAAGCTCCCTCGGTTATTTGGCTGGACATATTTAGCCAATACATCCAATTTACGGTAACCCAAGCTTGAAAGTATTTTACGATTCACACTGGAGCATGGTTCTCGCTGCAGCTGAAGGTGTTTCGTGGTTCTTGCTGCAGCTGAAGGTGTTTCATGGTTCTCTCTGCAGTTGAAGGCCTTTCTGTTTCGTGGTTCTTGCTGCAGCTGAAGGTGTTTCGTGGTTCTTGCTGCAGCTGAAGGTGTTTCATGGTTCTCGTTGCAGTTGAAGGCCTTTCTTTTTCATGGTTCTCGCTGCAGCTGAAGGTGTTTCATGGTTCTCGCTGCAGTTGAAGGTGTTTCAATGGTTCTTGCTGCAGCTGAAGGTGTTTCATGGTTCTTGCTGCAGCTGAAGGTGTTTCAATGGTTCTCGCTGCAGCTGAAGGTGTTTCATGGTTCTCTCTGCAGTTGAAGGCCTTTCTGTTTCGTGGTTCTTGCTGCAGCTGAAGGTGTTTCATGGTTCTCTCTGCAGTTGAAGGCCTTTCTGTTTCGTGGTTCTTGCTGCAGCTGAAGGTGTTTCATGGTTCTCGTTGCAGTTGAAGGCCTTTCTTTTTCATGGTTCTTGCTGCAGTTGAAGGTGTTTCATGGTTCTTGCTGCAGTTGAAGGTGTTTCATGGTTCTTGCTGCAGTTGAAGGTGTTTCATGGTTCTTGCTGCAGCTGAAGGTGTTTCATGGTTCTCGCTGCAGCTGAAGGCCTTTCTTTTTCATGGTTCTCGCTGCAGTTTTCACACGATCTCCGGCTGGCAGCAGTTTTCAAACATGTCAGTGATGTTATGAAACAGTGGCTGGAGTCCTGCTGCTGTGCTTGGAGTGTTGTGTCATTGAAGTGGGTCTGATCCAGAGGAATGTGCAGGTGAAGTGTTGATTAGCACAGTTCACTGAGGGCTTCAGCTTGAATGGATAAAAGCTGCTGACTCAGCACTGGGCACAGAGCACACAAGGCTTTTAATGGGAAACATTTTGTACTGTTTTGAACCGAGAGGAAAACACTGCGTCTTTCTATTTCCAGAGTTCACTTCACATGTATGAGCCCGGTCCAGTGTCCCAGTGTCTGATGTGAACTCAGCTCTCAAATGTCACTTAAGTCCGAGTCCAGATCATTTCTGTTCTGCCGGATGGTGACTACGCAGCAAAAATGGACATCTAGATTTGCTTAAAATTGCTTGTATTTTTTCTTTTTTTTATCTGAATCTGAGTAGATTTGACTCAATGAGATTTACTTGCTGATTTGATGCAGAAAATTTCACTGGTTTCAAGGTATTTCTGACTCATTATGCAATAATTCATCTTACAATAAGAAAATGAATTTGCCAATGTGTAAGTAAAATGATCTTAACCCACAGGCAGATCATTTGGCTTGAAGTGAAAAGTGTTATGTCGAAGATAAAAACGGTTTGAAACAAGTAAAATTGTTTATTTAACCAGGTAAGAACCCATTGAGATCGAAGCCTGTTTATCAAGGGCGACCTGGGCAAATTATCTAGTTCCATCAAATAAATAGTATTAACTCATCTTAACAAGTTTAAATGTCTGAAATTAAGATGAATATACTTTTTGCAGTGTAGAGGAGGGCAGTATATTGAAATTCAGATCATACCGTGAATGTTGCTTTGATTCATTTACAGACATTTCACCTTTGTCTGATAATTAACTCTCAATTTAGAGACATGTTTTATCCCTTTTCTGTTGGATTAACATAATATCTTCTGACTATCTTTAGTGGGTTACACTTTTTGTCAACATTACCCGCCCCAATAGTCGTAAAAGTGGGACAAGTCGGGCGATGTGTTGGTGATAGGGTTGGACAGACACGATGAGTCCAGGCTCATGGATGAAGATTGTTATAAAACCATGTCAGTGTTTATGTTAAAGAGGTTGGAACAGTAATAGATCACATCGTCTGTGTAATCCCTCTGTAATTCTCTTTCCTTCAGACAGATATAAGGCAGTGACTGAGCAGTTCTGTCAAAAGAAGATGAAGAAGCTACTTGGATGAGTAACACAACGTCACAGGTTAAGGATGTTCGTCTTGTCTTCTTAATTAGAATACTTTCATCGTTTCTTCTATATCCGCCTTCGTCAAGAGCCGTTCTTGTTCTTGCGCCTCGTTTCCTGATCTCTGTTTGGTTGCTCTGTTGCTGTTGATGATCCGTTTGTCCATTTCGTGGTTGTCGTGTTTGAATCTCGGCGAAGGAGGTTTCAGACTTTTCCGCAGATGGCACACACTTCTCCAAAAACAACCAGAGGGGGACGTGGTCAACCTGATGTGCGTCAGATTGACCAGCCTCAGCACAACAGCTCTTTGGTCCCCTAATATAATGACTAAAAATCTCCCATTATTACAAATAATGTCGATGTTTTCTTGTAAATCTCACTGTTTATGTGGCACTGGTGAAAAAGTGGTACATTCCCTAAATAAGTTGGATGATGTTCAGAGGCCTAATTGGCTGTGGTTTGATAAATAAAACTATATTTACTTAAAGGCATTAAAAATACTGGAAATTATTTATGATGCTCTAAAATTTTCTAGAAAAACTATAAAAATGTACAATCTTAAAGAAGAAAATAAATTAAAAACTGAATGGATTGAGTGGTATTTATCTTGATTTGAATACATTTTGACTTCGCCAATGGTAAAAGTAAGTTTTATTCTTATTTCAAGTGTAGTAGCATATTATTTTCTTATTTGAAATTATTTTTTTCTTAATTTAAGTCAAACAAGATATTTTTTGCTTGTTCCATTGGCATTCTTACCTTAGGACAGTCAAAATATGCTCAAAACAGGATGAATACTATTTATTCCAAGCACTTATTCACTTCTTATGTTGTTTAAGATGTTGTTTTTTAACACTTTGTTGTTCATTTCTTAATATATGACTACAGACAAAAAAATGGCAGATTTTTCGAAAACTATTTCAGAAAACCTGTGTAGACAACAGAGAACTGATTTTAAGTTTTAAAAAGTAATTCAGTACATTTGAAATGAAAAGTTAAGATATAATTACTTGGAGCGCTTTTGACTTTATATTTTTTTTATTTTTTCTTCTTATTTCAAGCCAAATTATTTGCAAATGCAGTAAGATTTTTTTACTCAATGGCAAATCTATTTTATTATTTCAAGCTAAATGATCTTGTCCAAAATGCATTGAATTCAGTTAAATGTTCTATGATATTTAAATCTAACCTGGTTAAAACTACCCAAATTAAGATTATTATTCAAAATTCAGGTCATTTTAAGCAAGGCTAGATGGAGCTGGACTCGCACCGACAGCCTGTGGGCCCTGGGATCTGACCGCTCAACCCAGGATGCTTTTATGGCGAAAACCAGTGCCATGACCATTTTCTAATATAAAATCAGAAATAAAATGATATTATACTTGAAATTAGAACAAAACTTACTTGTTCTATTGGCAAATCTTGTTTTAAATCTACTCAAATCTACCTAATTCAATCGATTTAGTCTATGTGACCGATCAGGCGACACATTTTCCTTTGATTTAAATCTTATTCATTTTATTTACTATTTAGCTTTATTGGGAGAAAGGTGGGGAATTTGGACTTGGGCAGACAATCCTGACTATTTTGTTGGTCTTTTTCTTGTTTAAAAGTAAACTGCACTACTTTATTCACCTTATTCTGCCCCGCCCATTTTTGCCTCTTTTTGCCACAGACACACACTTTTGTTGTAAACGCACTTCCGTTTGACGAGAACTCTGTTAAAGCTAATGACGAACGAGGGAAAAGTCTCGCCGCTAAAACGTTACATAAAGTAGATTGATTTGTGTAAAATGTTTAATGAACACGAGCAACAACAAGTCACAATGCAACGATTTCCTGAAAACGTCTTTTTAGTCCATGTAGAACTTATTTTCTGTTGAGCTCGTCTGCTCCGTGTGAACTACAACGGAAACAAGACGGCGGCGTGTACGGCAACTTCAGGAATAAGATGAATACACTGCGAAAATGAGATTAAATGTCTTGATTTCAGGATATTAATCTGAATTTCAGACGTTTTGACTCGTTAAGATCAGTGCAGACGATTTATTTGATGGAACTAGATTATTTTACTTGTTTCAAACCGTTTCTGACTTGTTTCAACACATTATTTAATCCAAATGATCTAAAATGTAAATCTATCCAAGTTTAAAATGGCTTGAATGTATCATTTTTAATCTGGATTTGAGAAGTTTTGACTCTGTGAGATTTAGTTGCTGATGTGATGCAGAATATTTCACTGGTTTCAAGGTATTTCTGACAGATCATAGCATAATTTTGCTTAAAATAAGAAAATGTATTTGTCAGTGGGGTAGGGTAGATAGGGTAATTATCTCCACCGATTGACAGATAATTTGGAGTGAAGTAAGAAATAATGTATTGAAACAAGTCAGAAATGGTTTGAAACAAGTAAAATAATCTAGTTCCATCAAATAAATCGTCTCCACTGATCTTAACGAGTCAAAACGTCTGAAATTCAGATTAATATCCTGAAATCAAGACATTTTAACTCATCTAGAAATTCATTTTTTGCAGTTTAGTGACACTGAGAATAGCTACTGTTCCAGAGCCTTGAGCCTACGATGACCTGAAAGGGCGTCCTATTGGGGGCCCCTTCAGGTGGGGGGCCCAAGGCTGTGTGAATGCAAGGCGCCTCACCAGCCCCTCGTCTCCGGGCGCGGCGGTGGTCACGGCCAGGTCCCGGCCCCTGGAGTCGAAGGCCTTCACCTCGATGCCCCAGTTGGTCTCGGGCTGCCGCAGCCACACGCTCAGCACCTGCTTCACGTCGATGCTCTGCCACGACGCCGCGCCCGCCTTCACGTCCAGCTTCAGGGAGCGGATCCGGATGTGCCTGCCGCCCTCGTGCCCCGGGGCCAGGCGCGAGATCTGCAGGAAGACCGTGGAGGGCTCCGGGGACGGCCGCAGGTGGACCCACAGCTGAGCGCGCACCACCCGACTCGACTGGAGCCGCTGACCGAAGGAGAAGAGGCAGCACTGAGGCCGACCGTCCACCTGCACCAGAGCGTCCGCTGGAGGAGACACGAGGGCATGAGGTCAGGGGTCAGGGAGTGTGTGAGGGAAGAGAAGGGCCCTTTAAGTCATGAGGGCAGGGAGTGTGTGAGGGAAGAGAAGGGCCCTTTAAGTCATGAAGGCAGGGAGTGTGTGAGGGAAGAGAAGGGCCCTTTAAGTCATGAAGGCAGGGAGTGTGTGAGGGAAGAGAGAAGAGGCAGCACTGAGGCCGACCGTCCACCTGCACCAGAGCGTCCGCTGGAGGAGACACGAGGGCATGAGGTCAGGGGTCAGGGAGTGTGTGAGGGAAGAGAAGGGCCCTTTAAGTCATGAGGGCAGGGAGTGTGTGAGGGAAGAGAAGGGCCCTTTAAGTCATGAGGGCTGGGAGTGTGTGAGGGAAGAGAAGGGCCCTTTAAGTCATGAAGGCAGGGAGAGTGTGAGGGAAGAGAGAAGGGCCCTTTAAGTCATGAAGGCAGGGAGTGTGTGAGGGAAGAGAAGGGCCCTTTAAGTCATGACGGCAGGGAGTGTGTGAGGGAAGAGAGAAGAGGCAGCACTGAGGCCGACCGTCCACCTGCACCAGAGCGTCCGCTGGAGGAGACACGAGGGCATGAGGTCAGGGGTCAGGGAGTGTGTGAGGAAAGAGAAGGGCATTTAAGTCATGACGGCAGGGAATGTGTGAGAGAAGAGAAGGGCCCTTTAAGTCATGAGGGCTGGGAGTGTGTGAGGGAAGAGAAGGGCCCTTTAAGTCATGAGGGCTGGGAGTGTGTGAGGGAAGGAGAAGAGACAGCACTGAGTCCGACCGTCCACCTGCACCAGAGCGTCCGCTGGAGGAGACACGAGGGCATGAGGTCAGGGGTCAGGGAGTGTGTGAGGGAAGAGAAGGGCCCTTTAAGTCATGACGGCAGGGACTGTGTGAGAGAAGAGAGAAGGTTAGGTCTTATTAAAGTCATGTAGTGTGTGAGGGAAGAGAAGGGCCCTTTAAGTCATGACGGTAGGGAGTGTGTGAGGGAAGAGAGAAGAGGCAGCACTGAGGCCGACCGTCCACCTGCACCAGAGCGTCCGCTGGAGGAGACACGAGGTCAGGTAAGTCATGAGGTCAGGGGTCAGGGAGTGTGTGAGGGAAGAGAAGGGCCCTTTAAGTCATGAAGTCAGATAGTGTGTAAGAAAGAGGGGCATTTAAATCATAAAAAATGTTGTGTGTTAGGAAAGAGAGAGGGGCATTTAAATCATAAAAAATGTAGTGTTAAGGAAGAGAAGGTTATTTAAGTCATGTTAAAGTAATGTGGGTAGTACTCAGTTAGATTTAGTTACATTTACTCAAATCACAATTACTCAAGTTATATTTACTCTGTTACATTTAATCAGTTACGTTTACTCAAGTTATTTTTGTTATTATTACTCTGTTACATTTACTCAAATTACATTTACGTCGTTATATTTACTCAAGTTACGTTTACTCGATTATATTTACTCAAGTTACATTTACTCAATTATATTTACTCAAGTTACATTTACTTAGTTTCATTTACTCAGTTACAGTTACTCAAGTTATATTTACTCATTTACGGTACATTTACTCACATTTACTCAGTTACATTTAGTCAGTTACAGTTACTCACATTTACTCAGTTACATTTACTCACATTTAGTCAGTTACAGTTACTGAGTTAAAGAGTAGCCAAATAATACACTTAAGTAAGAGTAACGTTACTTCAAAACAGCACTCCTCAGGTAAAAGTACAAAGCACTGATCCAAAAGAGTAAAAAGTACTGTTGAATAATAAAAGTAAGAGAGAGTGAATGTAACGTCTGATTTTATGGTGAACGTTATGAGGACACAACATTAAAGAGTAAAAAGTGCTTTCAAATTAAAATTACAAATCTTTTCTGACGGAGCAGCGCAAGAAAAACAAATGTGCCGTTTATTTAATATTTAACATAAAACTTCTGTCACCTGTAGATTTATTCACAGAGAAGAGAAACCAACACTTTTACTCAAGTAAGAGACAGTCACTTCATCAAAATATCACTCAAATTTAGCTCAAAAAGTCAAGTAAATGTAACTGAAGACTTCCACCTCTGGATTTACTCAAATACATTTCACTTTTTAAAGACATTTTTACATTCCAGAACACTTTTGCTTCGATTTGAGTCATTTATCGTACAGTGTAACAGTCTTGGTGTCTCTTCTCTGCGAGTAAATCTACAAGTTTAACGTCGACAATATTACAAACGTTTTGGACAGTTGTGTTTCTTGAACCGCAATGTGAAAATATTCATTGAAAACACCAGAATTTGTGTCTTATTTAACGTTTAGTCGTTCAAAATACAGATTCAGATTCAGTTACGACTAGACATTCACTCTTTGGGTTACTTTTGTTTCACTTTCCCCAAATATTTTTTTCTCTGACTTGATTAATTCCTCGGTTTACTGCTTTGTACTTTTTCTTATTTGGCGTAATATTATTTTAAAGTAACACTACTCTCACTTGAGTACATTTTTGGCGACTCTATCACCTCTAAAAAGTAATAAAGTAAAGCGATAAAGTGGTGCGATCCCGCCTGTTTCTGTTGCTGTTGTTTGGTCCTGCTGTGAGTCCAGTTTAATCCCGAGTCAGACTTGCTTTGGTCTTGTTCTAGTCCTGGTTTAGTTCTGGTCCAGCTCCAGATTTAGTCCCAGTTTGGTCCCAGTTTTAACTCCTGAAACCTCCTCTTCCTCGTGCACCTGCAGCTTTGACCTTTCAGAACGCACAGCTTTAATAAATCGTTTGCAAATGATGAGATACCGGTTTGTTATGGACGTTTTTTTCTTCTCTCTACATTTTGAGGACACTTTCCCCATTCAAAAGATATAATATTTAGCATTAAATTGTTGGTCGCTATGGCAACAGCGGTCATTGGTCGTGATTATTGCTGCTGTTATTTGTATTGAACCAGCTCTAAATGGTTATTCTGTGTTTTAATGAGCCTGATTTGTTCAAACAACATGTAAATCTAACTGGAGAAAACAGTTATTCTCAAAACAACGAAATAGCATTAGTTTAAAGTGATTTGTTAGTATTAGACAGGAGTAATCTTCAATATCCTCCTTAAACAATTTTTCTTTGGGTGCTTAATAAAGTTTAAAGGGTTGTCATTTTTCAGTTTTTTATGTTTGGCGTTTTGTCCCATGTTTTAATGTTTTATTTTCTGTGCAGCACTTTGGTTTTTAAAGTGCTCTTTGAACGACATCGGATTGGATTTGCTCCTAAAGCTCTGACTGAGTTGGAAAAGGAGATTCATGTCCTGAATGATGACGACAACAATGTAAAGCCAAGCATCAGTGAATCACATTAACTATTAACTATTGGTGAAATGAATCAGATGAACTCAGATGAAACAAGACAATACCGCGCTTTCTAGACCGCGCGTAAAAGCCGTGCGTAAAAGCCGTGCGTAAAAGCCGTGTGTAAAAGCCGTGCGCACTTACGCTCCGTGGCCATGAACATGATGGTGTCGGTGGTCGCGTGCTCGTCGTCCTCCTGCAGCACCGGGTCGTGGTTGTCGTCTCCGAGCACGTCGTACTGGTCCAGCAGCTGCTGCAGCGGCGGCGCACGCGGCAGCAGCGCGCGCACCGTGTCGCGGCTGATGTTTGGCGCCTCCTTCATGCGCAGTTTGCTCAGGATCTGGGTCTTGATGGTGTTGAGTCGCAGAGTCCGGATGTGCTGCCGGGCCTCGCAGGAGGAGCACGGCCGGACCGCCTCCTCCGGGCCCGGGACGGGCTCCGGTTCACCGAGCACCAGCGGCTCCACGGCCACGAGCAGACTCACGCACAGCGCCAGCTCCGACACGCGCATCTCTCTGTTGGAGCGAGGAGATGGAGAAAAGTCGCATCACGCTTCATTTGCGCGCAGCTTTTATACCGCAACTCGCGCCGCTCCGTGTCGTCTGAAACTTTGATTGGCTGGACAGAAACAACAGCTCCAAACCCACGGCCACCGACACTTCCCTCCGTCCAATGAGGCTGTGAGCGCGTGAGCCGTGCGCGCGCGTCTGGAGAGTCTGCGCGCAACAAGTGCAGCGGCGCGCGCGGCCGGAGCTCGAGCCAAAACACGAGACCCGAGGTTTAAGCACCGCACTTTGTGAAGCACGAGTCCGACACTTCAGACTCTTTTATTTGAACCGTGACAAAAAAGCCACATTAAGGGACTTTGTTCCGCAGAATCTCACGCTAAAAATGGACTTTGATAAACCGTTCATGGGGATCACGTGACCCTCTTTTGTCCCTCGTCCCTCTTATTTCTTTGAGAAAGCACGTTTTCATTGATACCTTTTTGCGGTGCACTGGCTTTTACGTAAAATGTATTTAAAATCAGATTCATGAGTTCTGATATTTCCCAAAAAATAGGCTCAAAAATTACAAAAACAAATAAAACTTACCTGTAAGACACATGTTTAAATCATATATTGTCACAGCTTTTGTTTTACACTGTCAAATATGTAACTTGAATAGGAGTAAAAGTAAACATCTTTTAAAATGAACTCTAAATGTAGAATAACTGAATACGACCAAACTGATTGCACTTTACTTTAATGTTTGCCCTTTATTTGTTGTGCATTACAGTAACTTATTCTCTTCTCTTTGAAACTACATTTCAAACTGGAAGTAAAACTAAACGAGCCGAAGCAGCTCAGGTTAAGATCAAACTCTTGCTTTTAGTGATTTGAAAAAAGTGTTTCAGGTCCAGTTTGAGTCGGTCATGGATGTAACTGAATAATTTACTATTTTGGAGCGTCATGGAAAACCTCTGACCCAAGAAATCAGGACTTTTTGGCTGCGCTTGACCTTGACTTTCTCGGTTGTTGCCACTTTATGCTTTAAAACCACGGTGTTAATGCAGTTATTATGGATAGGCTGGAGTTTCTCGAGCCCCTCCTCTTTTCCCACAGCGTCCGGTTGTCCTGCACGACTGTCTTTTAAATCTCTTGTCACTTTTTCAAAACCTGAGCCAAAAGAAGATTCATTTGGATAAAGTCCTGTGCACAGAGGTGGAAAGTGATAAAGTACAAAAGTGTCTGTGCTAAACTTAAAGGGCCCATGACAGGTTGAAACACACATTTAACTAAAACGCAGTTAAGATGAATATATTCAAATTTCTACTAAAAACTTTACAAATTTTACCCCAGTTTAGCTGTTTTTATAGTTTTAAATTTTACTTCCTGGTTGTAAAGTATGACATCACACTAGGAAATTACCATAGCAACCACACCATACACTGGACCAAAACTCATCTAATGTCACAGATTTTGTTCATTTGACAAAGAAAAACACATGTGAACCTTTATTTTGTTGAATCAAAGTTTAAAGGGTCAAAAAAGTTGTTTATTTTGTGTAAATTATGCACAACCTTTGTCTCCCCAGTGTGATGTCATCAGTTTGTTTACTTCCTGTAATTGTCGACAGATTTTTCAACTTTTCTCCGCAAACAGCGACCTGATTGGTGTAAAACTATAATTTGTTTTTACACAAAGTATTAATACACTGAATAAAGTCAAAATGAGAAAATCATAAAAACCCGTCATACGCCCTTTAAAGCTGCGGTACCTGATTTTCACTCTGCGGAACCAGAAGACGGTTTTTAACTCTAACTCGTCCCTCGCTCTCACAAACACTTTGACACGTCGTTAAAATTCACATGCATTCATTTTGGGTCCAGTGCGCAGCTTTAAAACAGCATTTTTCAGACGACAAAGTGAAACTGGGGAGGACCACCCGAGCACAGCCAATCAGAGCACTGCTTTCAGCTCTTACTTCGAGACAAAACACTTAACTATGAGATCCAGACAGCGCACAGAGGTGTCATTTTTGTCACAAAGTGCTGCTTTTACAAGATACTTTTTGATGGAAAACACAAAACTTTGCAATTTACACCCAACAAACTCAGGTACCCCAGCTTTAAATACATTTGAGATACTTTTTTTTCTTTCTTTTCTTGCTTCATCTGAAGGACTGAAAAGTAAAAAGTGCTTTTAATGTTTTTATTATTATTATTATTATTATGATTGTTGTTGTTGTTGTTATTTATTTATTTATTTATTTTGCTTTCAAGTCTTGGTCTGAGCAAACTAAAACATCCACAGAAACACCGAGAAATTGGTTTAATTGAAAAAAAAAAAAAAAAAAATCAAAATTCTTTTTAAATTAAGATCACTACATTTCACTCTAAAATCTTCACAAATTACATTTTAAACATGAACTTCAATACGTCTTTCTTTAGTCGAGTTTTATTTGCGATACTTTTTCCTGAGTTACACGTGTATTTGTGCTTCTTCCGCCGCTGATTGAACCCGCGCAGCTCACGATGGTTCACTGAGGTTTGTGTGAAGACATGGCGCCCTCCAGCGGGAAGAGGCGGTACAGCACGTCACACGGAGCAAGAGGCTTTATGGAGGCGCGAAGAATGGATTAAAAAAATATATATAAAAAAAAAAAAAAAAATAAAAAGAAGGGGAAAATAGACTAAATAAATGATTGATGTAATAATATTTTGGGAGACTCAATGAACATTTTCTTTGCAGTGGGGATTTTTTTCTTTAAAACAGAGACTCAAGTCTTTCTCGAGTCCAAGTCACGACTTCTGATGATGAAAAATCAGCAAAACTCTTTATCAAGATCAGTACATTTGATTCTTTAAATGTTCTGAAAAACTGTCGTAATTTTTCCTTTTTCTACTTTTTAGGCATTTACTTAAACACTTTCAGTTCATTAGATTTCTTTACGTCACACTTTTACGTTTTTTGGAGTAATTGTTTGGCTCTTGTGTCTTTGGGGCAGAGTGTTGTTTACGCTGTATGTTTTTGTCCGGAACAAAAGGTTTGACCAAAAAGGTTTTTAGGGTCCGGAACATTCACTCGTTTGTTTTTGTTTGGCTGAGATGCATCAAGAAAAGCCTTGTCAAGTCAAAAAAAGAAATAACAACGACCATGTCATTTTTTGTTATAACTTTCCAAGAAATTGAAATAATGTGGTAAAGACATATTTGAACATTTTATAACAAGTGTACATTTCTTAAAGATAAATTCAACTGATCAGATTAAAGGAAGCTTATTCACTTGAATAAGAAAAGAGAAACGTTTGTGTTTCCTGTTTGTTTTTGTTTTTTGGGTGTTTTTTTTTTTTTGGTTGTTGGTTTTTTTTTTTGTTTTTTGAGAAAAGTTTCTGTTTTTTGTTTTTGTTTTTAGAAAAGTTTCAGTTTTGATGAGAAAAGTGTCTGTTTTATGAGAAAAGGTTTTGTTTTAATGAGAAAAGTTTCAGTTTTTGTAAGAAAAGTTTCAGTTTTTATGAGAAAAGTTTCAGTTTTGATGCGAAAAGTGTCTGTTTTATGAGAAAAGGTTTTGTTTTAATGAGAAAAGTTTCAGTTTTTATGAGAAAAGTTTCAGTTTTCAGAAGTAAAATTAATTCAGTTCAGTTTTTCGAGGAGGTAAAGGTCAGACCATGATCTTCAGAAGAGCACGAGAGCCATCAATGATGTAAAAGTATAAAAAGTCATAAAAATAGGGTTTACTTACAGTCCATTGGTTCTCATGATATACTATTAATAACTGAGTTTAGTGGGAGGACACTTGTAGTCAATATTTAGTTTTACATCTGTGAAGCTGCAGTTTGTGAAGACATTTTAATAAATAAAAGCTTAAAATAACAGGAAGTGGTACTAAGTGATGTACAGTTGTAAACACAGAGACAATTTACACACAACTGACACATTGTTCTGACAATTTAAACCACCATTCAACAAAATAAAGGTGATATTATTATTTGTCAAATCATAACTGTTGAGTAATTCATGTGGATGTCGGCCGTTGTTTACAGTCTGGTTGCTATGGTAACAGTTGTGGACACGTAACATTATAAACTTTACAAAAACTGTACAACACGGGGACAAACAGACAAAATGTTTGGACAAATCTTAAACCATGTTCACAATGTTTTAGTAAAGTATGTCATATAGACTTTAACTCATGAAAACTTTTCTAATTAAACCAAAAATTATTCTTATTAACTCAGAAATTTAGCTCATAAAAACTGAACTTATTTAACTCATGAAAACAGAAACATTTCTTATTAAAACACAAACTTTTCTCATCAACACAGAAACCTTTTTTTTATTTCAGTGAATGGGAATAAGATGGAAAGATGGAACGAAAAGACCAATAATGTGGTTTACATTGTACATTTATGTTTTCTCCAGTTTGCGTGAGACATAGACAAGAATGAAAAAGTGTGACAACATTCCCCGCTCTCCCATACTTTTATTTAAGGGACAAAACTGTGTGTTTCCTCCACCAGCGCTCAGGAAGGACTGAAAGCACGACAGGTTTTTACGATTTTCTGGTTTTATTTGACGGAATTGTAAATATATATGAGAGTTCCGCACCAATAAAGAGACAGGTTGTGAAGAAAAGTTCAAAAATATGTTGAAATTTACAGGAAGTAGAGCAGAGTTATGAAACATGACGACATCACACTAGGGAGACTCACGAGGGACAATTTACAACCAAGACACACATTTTTCGGATCCTTTTAACATGAATTCGACAAAATACAGGTACATATATATATTTTGTAATTTCTGTGACATTAGAGGAGTAACAGTTACAAAATTTCCCAGTGTGACGTCACGATTTACAACCAGGAAGTGAATATTTAAACCCAAAACACGGCCAAACTGGGATAAAAACGGTACATTCTTTAGCACACTCTCAAACACGATTATCTTTACTGTGTTTTGGTCACGTGACTCCTCCAACCTGTCATAGGCCCTTTAATGTTTGGGACCTGCCCTGCGCTAAAACCTGAGTCAGACGCTCCGACGCTTCCCACCGTCGTCCAGCAGGTGTCACTGTTCCACCGCGCGCCGCCCGCTCCCAGCTTCACCTCGTTCATCTCGGAGGCTGCACCGTCTGGACCGCGTTTTCCCACGACACACGTGGCCCGACTCGGGATCCGAGCTCGGGAGTCCGCCCTGACCGCCTCGCCCTGCGCGCGTCTGCGTCTCCGCGCGTAAAAAAAACGAGCGGCCAACGCGCACCGGACGCACGCGCCTTTGTTTCTGAGATTTGGCGCGCGTGTCTTCTCGCTTTTGGTCCACGCTGGAGCGGCTTATCGTGGAGGGATCTCTCAGAGGAAACTGTCTGGAACTTGGGGACGGTCCGGGGATGAAAACGCATTGCGAATCGGACGCGGTCAAGTTTGGACCCGCGGACGCTGCGTAAAAGAGATGAGAAAACGTGCGCTACATGACGGATTATTGTCCACGTGAACGACCTTGGGTTTGTTCGTCGCATTTGTGGATTATTTGACGGTGGAACGGAGACGACCCTCGCGCACTGGAGCTGCACTTTGATAAGTAGGTGTCGCCTTAGGTTTTCTGGTGCGTAAATGCGATTGCGAGTGCCATATGTGCAGTTTGGTCGCGTCTGCAGGCCGATGACCCTCCGTTGGGTGAAGAAGAAGCAAATAAGGGCACGTTTTTCACCCAAATAACGATAACTAACGCTGCGTTCGCACTTTGGTCCCGGGTTGACCCCAGTTTAGTCCTTGGTTTGGTCCTGTTCAGTCCTGGTTTAGCCCCGGCCCCGTTTAGGTCCAAGTTTAGTGTCAGTTTTGTCCAAATGTGAATGTAGTGTTTGTTGTGCAAGTGTGAGCAGCATCTTAACGACATCTTCCAGGGTTGGACCAAGTTTCTCCTGCATAGTCCTAACTAAAACGATCGAAATGAAAATGATCGTAGATGGATTTTTGACCGTCGTAATTGTTATCTGGCCTATATACACTCTAAAAGATATTTAATACCAATAAAAGTGGCGTTATTGAATCAAAATGTCATAAATAATACTCTTTATTTGTAAATATTCTCCATCTAGAAGCCTCCAGTCACGATATTTCTTTTATTTTTACACATTTTCAAGTTAATAACGCAAAACAGTGAGCACAAAAAATTGAAAAAATGCAAAAACAAAATAAAAAGAGGGCGACAAAAGGCATTTTTAAGGAAATGAGAGCACAAATGTTCAGAGTAAAAGTCCCATTTGGTTCAAAATCTTTTAAATGTATCACGTTCAACAAAGTCAGTTAAAATGTCAGTCCAGTCCTTAATTGTCGGTAAAGTTTGTGTCATGCATTCTTTAAAGATTGCCTTCTTTCCCGCAACCAAAAGTATGCTCCAGAAGTATCCATCTATTGACCTAGGCAGGAGTTTTGAGGCCCAGATACATAGTTCTGAGATCAAATGCTACGGCGATGTCTTTGTTCATCTCAGTCCAATATATCTGAGCGATAGGACGGTCCCAAATCACTTATTATTATGATTATTACTTAACAATCGTTCAGTTTGAATGTAATGGACTCGTGCACAGCGGCAGACGACCTGATTGTTTTTATTCATTGATGACTTCCGTTTTTATTTTCAGTTTTATTTTTTATCTTTATTACGCCTCAAAATTAGCATTAGCATTAGCATGGACCCACAAACACCTCCGTTTATCAGCACAGACGTCATCCAGCTGCAGCTCACTGTTCACCGTCTCATCTTTAAAGGTCCCATAACATGCAAAATGGACTTTTCAGAGGTTTTAACCTTCCTACAGTGCTATTTGGGCCTCGTATGTTGTGCCCAAAGTGGTTTTTTGATTGATTCCCTCATGTTTTCACTAGAGAACTGTCTTTTCCGTCCCCCTCGGCTGAGCAGCAGACGGGGGCTCCTCACTAAGATGACACGCTTCACCAGGATGACGCGGTGTTTAGTTTAGTTTTAGTTTAGAGTTAGCTTGTTATTTACCAAACGGCACGTCCGTCGTTGAGGCCCTGGAGCACGTCAAACTCCAGGTCAGATCCAGGACGTAGGACTCAGCACGACGCACCGTCAGGACGAGAAAATGTTTATTCAGTGTTTGTGTATCGCTGTTTACCGGAGCACACGGCGCATGCACCATCTCTGCTCCAGGCTACATCACGGGTTGGGCGGGGGAGGCGCGCGGGTTGGGTGGGGGAGGCAGCCTGCTCTCTGTTCGGGGGGGTCAGATCTCAGAGTGAGCCGTTTGCTTTTGCAGGAGGGGGGCCAGTCCAAGAAATGGGTGTTTTTTGGAAACTGTTATGTTATGGATATTACACAACGAGAAAATGTATCAACAAAGCTCTTAGAATAGACTGTGTGAAGGGGAAAATAGCAGAATATGGGACCTTTAAATGGATTTATTTATTTTAGTGACTCTGTAAAAACCTCATAGAACTGAACAGGAAGTACTCAGCAGCACAAGCAGCCACGAACTGTTTTTTCTTTTCTGGAAAATAGATTGAACTGAAATGAGTTGTTGTTGCTGCCTACGATTTCTACAGTCATTCATTTTTTCATTATTGTGACATGAATAATCACAATTATTGAATTATTTAGTTGAATAATCGAAATCTGGACTGTACAGACTCTGATGGAAGACTAAACCAGAACTGAGTGGAGCCATATTCACTTTATTCCTGAAGTTGCCGTACGCGCCGCCGTCTTGTTTCCGTTGTAGTTCACACGGAGCAGACGAGCTCAACAGAAAATAAGTTCTACATGGACTAAAAAGACGTTTTCAGGAAATCGTTGCGTTGTGACTTGTTGTTGCTCGTGTTCATTAAACATTTTACACAAATCAATCTACTTTATGTAACATTTTAGCGGCAAGACTTTTCCCTCGTTCGTCATTAGCTTTAACGGAGTTCTCATCAAACGGAAGTGCGTTTACAACAAAAGTGCAAAAAACAGCAAAAGTGGGCGGGGCAGAATAAGGTCAATAGTCCTAATTAATCATTTAGAAAGTTGAACCCACAACCTCCAACTGAAAGGCAAAACAGTTGATAAAAATGTGCAAGTGTAAAGGAAACATGAACGAAATATTATTGATTATTGTTTTGTTGGTGCACTGATGGAAAGAGGACTGAATCGTCAAGTAAAAGTGCAGTGCAAAGTTTGAGTTTAGTTTATTTCCAAAAGGGGACAGTGCAATTTCATAAAACACATGAATAAAACATGAGTAAAACAGACAGAATTAGACAAAGAGGCTATTTTTCATCTGTAGTCCCCGGCCATGATGTCAAAATGGAAATAAAACGGACAAAAACAGACACAACATCAACACAAAATATAATACAATATTTACAAAAATGTGCAGCAAAGTATAATTAGCTGCTTTTTATTGCAGTTTTCGGGTCTGTCTTTCATTCAAAACTTGATTTTTTTAAAGCTGATCCAGTTGTTTTGAACCGCAAACCTCCGGCCAATCAGAGCAGGTGAGGCGACGTTGTTTTGTGAGTTTATGGTTTTAGAAAGAAGCAGGTTTTGACGAGATTTGTTTAGAAATATTGAGAAATTGATGGACCAAAGTCAGGACTGTTATTTTTCAAGATCACCACATTTTCTATCAAAAATCGACACAAAATACTTTCACTTTTTACTCTTAAAGGGCCCATGACAGGTTGAAATATGCATTTAACTAAAATGCAGTTAAGATGAATATATTCAAATTTCTACTAAAATTATCCCGGGTTTCGGCACCAATTTGTACTGGGGAGAGCTCTGGTCATGTGGCGTATGCAGGTTGTGACCGCCAGGGGGCATCGGTAAGGATCCACACGAAGAGATGAACCAGGATTTTTAGATTTTGTATTTACTGAAATATTAATTTGAACAACAGCATGTGGGTCTGGGTGGGTGTGTGGGGTGTGTGTGGTTCTGTAACATAAACAAAAGGGGAATATAAATTACAAACACTTCTAAATCCAACAAAGGATAACGCAAGTACACACAAGAACGGCTCCGTCATCGCTAACGCAGCTAGCGCTTAGCTCGAGGCACTTAGCAGTGAACACACAAACAATATACGATTAAATGGCCTTAACTTAACATTTACTAATTACTACTAATACTTAATCCAACCACTACTCACTTTTTGTTACGCACACACTGGGAACCACGAGGTCTGCACGATGCTCTTACAACAACTAAACCTTAGCAAACACGTAGCGCTGTCAACCAGACTTAACTAGGCCGACGTATAATTGGCTACTCTGCCTGTCAATCAAACCCGGGAGCAAGGCCTTCGTCGCACTTTACAAATTTAACCCCAGTTTAGTTGTTTTTTAGGTTTTAAATGTTACTTCCTGGTTGTAAAGTATGACATCACGCTAGGAAATTACCATAGCAACCACACTGTACACTGGGCCAAAACTCCTCTAATGTCACAGATTTTGTTCATTTGACAAAGAGAAACACATGTGAACACTTTTATTTTGTTCAATCAAAGTTTAAAGGGTCAAAAAGTTGTTTATTTTGTGTAAATTATGCATAACCTTTGTCTCCCCAGTGTGATGTCATTAGTGTGTTTACTTCCTGTAATTTTCAACATATTTTTCCACTTTTCTCCACAAACAGAGACCTGATTGGTGTAAAACTACAATTTATATTTACAAGAGGCATTAATACACTGAATAAAGCCAAAATTAGAAAATCATAAAAACCCGTCATACGCACTTTAAAGTGACATGTATTTTAAAACGTGACACTCTTTATTTGAATGCATGTTTTGCTCCTGTATCATCCGTCGTACGTGAATTTAGCTCTTATTCCTTCACAAATCGACCCAAAAAAGTACAATTTCCTCCCCAAAAATATTAAATTACAGTAATGTTGGTCTTTGTAGTTAGTTATCCTCCAGCTCTGTTTGTTATTACTGTGTGTTTGGGTCTGGTGTGTCGTCCTGTGCCTTCAGCGCGGCTCGTCCTTTCCCTCTGGACTCACCTTCACTTTGTTCTAAATTAAACCGACTCTTCTCTCCTCGTCTGACTAACCTCACCCCAGGTCCTGTCTGCTCCTGTCTGCTCCTGTCTGCTCCTGACTGCTCCTGTCTGCTCCTTGTCTGCTCCTGTCTGCTCCTGTCTGCTCCTGTCTGCTCCTGTCTGCTCCTGTCTGCTCCTGTCTGCTCCTGTCTGCTCCTGACTGCTCCTGAAGCTCCTGAAGCTCCTGTCTGCTCCTTGTCTGCTCCTGTCTGCTCCTGACTGCTCCTGTCTGCTCCTGAAGCTCCTGACTGCTCCTGTCTGCTCCTGTCTGCTCCTGACCGCTCCTGTCTGCTCCTGACTGCTCCTGTCTGCTCCTGTCTGCTCCTGTCTGCTCCTGTCTGCTCCTGACTGCTCCTGTCTGCTCCTGTCTGCTCCTGTCTGCTCCTGTCTGCTCCTGTCTGCTCCTGTCTGCTCCTGACTGCTCCTGTCTGCTCCTGACTGCTCCTGAAGCTCCTGTCTGCTCCTGAAGCTCCTGTCTGCTCCTGTCTGCTCCTGATTGCTCCTGTCTGCCCCTGTCTGCTCCTGATTGCTCCTGTCTGCTCCTGATTGCTCCTGACTGCTCCTGTCTGCTCCTGTCTGCTCCTGACTGTTCCTGTTTGTTCCTGTCTGCCCCTGTCTGCCCCTGCCAGCTCCTGTCTGCTCCTATCTGCTCCTGCCTGCTCCTGCCAGCTCCTGATTGCTCCTGTCTGCTCCTGACTGCTCCTGTCTGCTCCTGATTGCTCCTGACTGCTCCTGTCTGCTCCTGTCTGCTCCTGACTGCTCCTGTCTGCTCCTGATTGCTCCTGCCTGCTCCTGACTGCTCCTGTCTGCTCCTGATTGCTCCTGTCTTCTCCTGTCTGCTCCTGACTGCTCCTGTCTGCTCCTGACTGCTCCTGTCTGCTCCTGAAGCTCCTATCTGCTCCTGTCTGCTCCTGACTGCTCCTGTCTGCTCCTGACTGCTCCTGTCTGCTCCTGATTGCTCCTGTCTGCTCCTGTCTGCTCCTGACTGCTCCTGTCTGCTCCTGTCTGCTCCTGTCTGCTCCTGAAGCTCCTATCTGCTCCTGTCTGCTCCTGTCTGCTCCTGACTGCTCCTGCCAGCTCCTGTCTGCTCCTAACTGCCCCTGTCTGCCCCTGCCAGCTCCTGTCTGCTCCTGTCTGCCCCGTGTCTGCTCCTGCCAGCTCCTGTCTGCTCCTGATTGCTCCTGTCTGCTCCTGCCAGCTCCTGTCTGCTCCTGATTGCTCCTGTCTGCCCCTGCCTGCCCCTGTCTGATCCTGTCCGCTCCTGTCTGCTCCTGTCAGCCCCTGTCTTCTCCTGTCTGCTCCTGTCTGCTCCTGACTGCTCCTGTCTGCTCCTGATTGCCCCTGCCTGCTCCTGGCTGCTCCTGTCTGCCCCTGTCTGCTCCTGTCTGCCCCTGTTTGCTCCTGTCGGCCCCTGTCCGCTCCTGTCTGCTCCTGTCGACTCCTGATCCAGTCTGACAGACACAGTGCATCTGTTTCTTGTGCTCCTAGAGCTTTAGTCACTGAAGTTTTTATTCCGTCTCACACTGAGCACACACCACATAGAGAGCACTTTTAGGTTTATTATACACTGTTTTATTATTTATTACATATTTAATTTTTATGAGAAGTATTTTACCGTCACAAAGCCACAGATGAGACAGATAAGCCCGGCTCTCACGGCTGTGCTGCTCATTTTGGTCCTTCCTTCCCGTGAATACCATAAGATGCCAGAATCTGAAGGTTTTTACTGCCATTGTCAGTGAATAGAATTCACAAATTAGGAACTAAGTGCAACATATAACAATGAATATTATTAATAGTAAGTAAAAAGAATAAAATATGTTATTCATCTTAATCCGGAAGTTCCTGTGGGTGTCGCCGTCTTGTTTCCGTTGTAGTTTACACGGAGCAGACGAGCTCAACAGAAAATAAGTTCTACTCGACTAAAAAGACGTTTTCAGGAAATCGTTGCGTTGTGACTTGTTGTTGCTCGTGTTCATTAAACATTTTACACAAATCAATCTACTTTATGTAACATTTTAGCGTCAGACTTTTCCCTCGTTCGTCGTTAGCTTTAACAGAGTTCTCGTCAAACGGAAGTGCGTTTACAACAAAAGTGTGGATCTGTGGCAAAAAGCAGCAAAAGTGGGCGGGGCCGAATAAAGTGGATAGTCTGTCTATTGACCTTATTTTGCCCCTCCCACTTTTGCCGTTTTTTGCACTTTTGTTGTAAACGCACTTCCGTTTGACGAGAACTCCGTTAAAGCTAATGACGAACGAGGGAAAAGTCTCATCGCTAAAATGTTACATAAAGTAGATTGATTTGTGTAAAATGTTTAATGAACACGAGCAACAACAAGTCACAACGCAACGATTTCCTGGTCAGTCTGAAAACGTCTTTTTAGTCGAGTAGAACTTATTTTCTGTTGAGCTCGTCTGCTCCGTGTGAACTACAACGGAAACAAGACGGCGGCGCGTACGGAAACTTCAGGAATAAGATGAATTGTAGGCTTAAAAATCACAATTCTAATTACACTTTAAAGTATACGATCTTGCTTTTAATGTTAGTTGAATAGTAACACGTTAGGGCTATTCGGAAACTCCCTCCGTAAAATGTCATAAAAGTGCATTCCAGACTGCAGATGAAGCCTGGACTTTAAACCCGCTCTGGACCGGGTTTGGAGCCTCATCAACATTTCCACAGCGTCCGATTCACACTCATGAACCCAAAGACAGCGGTCAGACCTGGTCGTTTGAGTCGAGCTTCATCAGGTCTGACCTCAGAGTGGACTTTGCATGTTCTCTCTGAGCTTCTACCATAATAAATAAACATGACCCACATCGTGACAGTAGAGTTTTCCCCTGAGAACAGAACAGCAGCCGGGCAGAGCTCCACTGGGAAAACATTAACGGCATCTATTTAAAGCCGCTCCAATTCAAAATAATAATCTTGTTTTCAGTATATTTTTTTGTTTTGATATATTTTGAAATTAATTGAATCATTTCCAAGTAGTATTCTTATTTTAACGCCTTGTTTTATTTATAATCGAGGTACGTTTCTTTGTTGAAATTGCAGGAAATGTCAGAATCGGTTTCAGAATAATTAAGTAAAAAACATTTCAACAGGTCAGAACTATCAAGAAGGAGCGGGCAATTTGAATAATAATCTGCACGTATTTTGAGATGATAAAAAGAACAAAAATCAGAGGATATTTTTGCAGTCCATCAGAAATGGAAATGGAAATTTTTGGATCCAACCTGGACGACTGAAAGACACAGACAGCTTTCTAAAACACAAAATTGAAGAAAAATATCACTTTAAAGATTATTCTACAGCTTTATAATATTAGATTTCATTATTAGTCTTTTTTTTTTTTAAGCTTTGTGACAGTTTTCTTACTATAACAGGTTTTATCCTCTAATTTTGCATTAATTATTGCTATTTAAACATGGAATTCTTATTTCTTTTTTGAGGCGTTTAGTTTAATTAGTTTAGTTTAGTATTTATGTGTGAGGGACAGTGTACAAATTCATTAAAGTGCGTATGACAGGTTTTCATGATTTTCTCATTTTGACTTTATTTCGTGCATTAATAGCTGTTGTAAATATGAATTATAGTTTTACACCAATCAAGTAGCAGTTTGTGGAGAAAAGTTGAAAAATCTGTAGAAAGCTACGGGAAGTAAACACAGGAAGTGACATCACATGGGGAGACAAAGATTATTCCTCATTTACATAAAAGAGACTACTTTTTTGACCCTTATACATTAATTCAACAAAAAAAGGTGTTGACATTTATATTTATTTGTACATTTAAAAAAACAATCTGTAACATTAAAGGAATTAGGCCCAGTGTGCGGTTGCTAGGTCATTTCCTAGTGTGATGTCATCATTTACAACCAGGAAGTAAAACAAACAAACAAAAACAACAACTCAAAAATAGCTAAAACTGACTAAAATTTGTAAAGTATTTTAGAAAAAAAATCAATATAGATATTTCTCATAACTGCATTTAAGTGAAATGAGTAGTCCAACCTGTCATAGGCCCTTTAATCCTCTGTGCACATGAGGATATCTACACTGCAGAAGTTAAAGGGCCCCTGAGAGGTTGAACTACTCATTGAACTAAAATGTAGTTTAGATAAATATATTTCAAATTTTGCTAAAATACTTCACAAATTTTATCCCGGTTTCGCAATTTTTTAGGTTTTTTGTTTCACTTCCTGGTTGTAAATGATGACATCACGCTAGGAAATTACCATAGCAACCACCCAAATTCATCACATGTCACAGATCTTTTAACTTTTTCAAATAAAAAACACACGTGTGACGTCATCAATTTGTTTACTTCCTGTAATTTTCGACGTTTTTTCAACTTTTCTCCACAAACGGCAACTTGACTGGTGTAAAACTATAATTTAAATTTACCACAGGTATCAATGCACTGAATAAAGTCAAAATAAGAAAATCACGAAAACCTGTCATACGCACTTTAAATATCGTGCATTGTTTAAAATGACCTGAAGTGAATTCTGAATATTTATCATATTTTAAGAAGTTTTGACCAGAAGAGATTTTTTGAGATATTAAGAGATTAAATGCTTATGTAACATAGACAACTTTACTAGTTTCAAGACATTTCTGACTGATTATAAGCAAATTTAGCTTAAAATAAGAAATTAAATTCGCCAATGACGTAAGTAATACATTCTCTCCTCATTGGCAAATAGTTCGGCTTGAAATGAGAAGAAATAACCTGAAACAAGTCAAAAATACCTTTAAACAAGTAAAATAATCTAGGTCCATGAAGAAAATGCCTCTTATCTATTCTAAATTGTTGAAATTAAGATTATTATCCTGAATTCAAGTCATTTAAACTTATCTAGAAATATGAGGTCATTGATGCTGAACAACAAGGGGCCCAAACTTGACCCTTGTGGGACTCCTGCAACGTTTCAAAGAGGACATTGCATTTATTGGTTCTCACACGCGGCATTAGATCTGAGAAAGATGATTTTAGCCACTGCAATATTTGAACGTAGAAACTGAGCCACAGCTGTCCAGGTTAACTTTGATGCTTTCTGTCAGGTCGCAGCACGAAGCTTCGATGGAATAATTGCTACAAATGAACTGTAATAGTTATTGTTATTGAAGTGTTCCGTTAAAGCTAGGGTACCTGACTTTTTGTAATTGTAATAGTCATATTTGTGGCTCGAGGATGCACAAGAAACGCACAACTCGCAGGAACAGTTTGACGGAATTTATTGATCAAAAGTCAACAAAACAAACTTGATCCAAAAAACAAGAGAAATGCAAACCCGTAGAGAAAAACACAAAGTAAATGAGGAAAAGGAAACTGGAACGAGAAATATATTAAAACAAAATGAAACAGGAAGTGCAAATGTAACTTAAGCTAAATGTGCTGGATGTGACAATATTATTTTTCCTTCTTCACGATCATTAATTTGTACAGTAGGTTCACTTTATTGGCTTTTTTTTGTCTGTTTTTCTTTCCTACATATTTACAAGTAAAGGCAAGTTTAAATATATCCACTACATTTATATTATTTTTTATTATATTCTACATTTTGACCTCAAAATGTCGGATTACTCTTCATTTCTGTTGGACTGTGCTGAAAACCCAATAAATAAAGTGAAAAAGTGACCCCTGCACGCTATTTGTATCTAATAATAGGAAGGTGGGATAGGAATAGGAGCTTAAAGCCGCGCTCTGATTGGCTGAGGTTGGGGCGGTCACAGGAGTTTCACTTTGCTGTCTGAAAAAACTGTTATAAAGATAATTTCTCGTGGATATTAACGACGTGCCAAAGAGTTTATGAGAGCGAGGAACTAGTGAGACACATTTA
Source organism: Rhinogobius similis (assembly GCA_019453435.1). Classification (NCBI taxonomy): domain Eukaryota; kingdom Metazoa; phylum Chordata; class Actinopteri; order Gobiiformes; family Gobiidae; genus Rhinogobius; species Rhinogobius similis. The sequence goes on from CM033633.1 coordinate 5,647,272, forward strand.
AATATATGTTTTTTGCTTTGTGAAAATGAGTACCCCAGCTTTAAAGGTTCTTCGATCACTTCCTGCAGGAGTTTTGATTCTCGTCTTTGTATTTTTTCATTCTGACACATTTTTTTTCTCTTTTTCTTTGCAGCTGCGAGTTGTAAGTCTGCTCACTGAAGAAAGATCGTCTGTTCCAGGATTGTTCGACGTAAACGCAATGGGAATTTTAACTCATCGGCTTCCAACAACTTCCCAACGATCGCTTTATGAGGAGTAATATCTTGACATTTCAACTGGAAGCGAGGATGATAAACAAAAAAACAAGAGCCAAAGAAGAGGAAATGCATGTTTAACTTTGCGGGATTTCATTGATTTGCCATTGATTTGCAACTTATATTTCGGTTGGACTTCATATTTTTGTACCATTTCTGCGCCAGTCTTTTTCATAGGCAGCGTTAAAAATTGTCGTCTGGATTTATTTTGTGGAAATTTTACGTTTTCTGGCTTCAGCTTTGACAAATGAGACATTTTCATACATTTTATCCACAAAACTTGACTAAACTTCGCAACAATTTTAGCAATAGGCTACATTTCAAACGAGAAATTATTTGTCAAACTCCTAAACTTCTGATTTATTGTGAAATGTTTGATCTGTGGAGTTGTCGTCTTAATACAATCAGCCTTTTCTGCCAACGTCGATAAACTCAATGTTTAAACTAGACTTTTTCAGTTATCTCTATAACCCGACAACTGTTATCTTACACTCTTTAATTATTTTAAAATATTGAAGCCATGAATTTGTAACAATCCTAGTTCAATATTGCTTGATGAAAATATTGAGCCCACTTTCATAAATATAAAAGCTTTTTTATTTTGCTTTTTTAAGTTGCTCCATAAAACATTGAGCAATTCTTTATTTGTAAAAATTACTTAAATATATATTATCCTGTAGCTATTTTTGATAGTGGTACGTTGTAGCTTTATTATGAGCATTTCTTTTACAATCAGACAACAACAACTGAAACACTTTTCTTAAATAACCATAATTACGACATTGTGCCACGTTTAAAGGCACACTTTTTTAAGCTTGAAAACGTATTATTTACCCCATAGCTATTTTTATTCTTATCAAAATATTGAATCTATATGAACAAAAAACTATTTTGTTATCTAATCTAATGAATCTATGAAGTTATTTTTATTGCCAGACTTATTCAACAACTTAAACTCAAAAACTTTCATTAAAATTCTGTAATATATATTATAATAACCAATAGTTATTTTGTTATAAGTTTTTATTATTTCATTTATTTAAGCGCATCTTTTACTGACAGACTTATTCTTTAACTCTATTTTTTAACTGCCAGAATGACAATATAGGCCGAACTATTTTTTAATTATGGAAAGGTTTTCTCTATAAACAAGCGCTCGCCCTCAAAGCTGCTAAAGGGGCTGTTTATGCATTTTTAAATGTATGAAAAGTGAAATTAGCTTTGTTTATTTATTGAAAAAGCATATATTAAGGTGAAAATGAGACAGTTGTGTGCTGTCTGAGTCAAATTATAAAGCATTTTATCAACCGAGAACCAGAAAGTGCACTACTAGCTTGCTAGCATTAGCATGAGGGCAAAACTCCACTCTGGCCTTTGAAAATTGTGTGAAAAATACTTATGAACTCATCACGGTGAATAATTTGGGTGCCACGAATTTGTTAAATAAGTGAGAAATAAGTTTGGACCGCAAAACAAATTAAAATAAACTAGTTTCTTCTTTTAAAAAATTTTAACGTGGTAAAAGCGCCTTTAACACGACGCAACATCCCGATTTCTTCACATTTTTGCATCGATGACACGGCATTTTGTGGATCTATAAACCCAGAAGTGACTCCCCCGTCTAAATGTACAAACTTTTCAGGACTATGGGTTGCGTGAAGTCCAAAAAACGCGACAACGCAAACTCCGCGGAGAAAGGGCGCGGTCACAGAGGCGCCGGGGAAAAGGCGTACCTGGTGCTGGCGGATCAGCAGTCCCAAGATGGCCGCCCCGCTCCCGTAAACCCGGCGCTGATGGACTACGCTCAGAGGCTGTCGGAGGAGATCGTGAGCCGGGCCGTGCAGCAGTGGGTGGAGGTGGACCGGAGATACGTGGACATACCGTACATCGAGTGCGACGTGCCCTGACGACGCAAACAGAGACACATGCTAACGTTTTTGACAAAAGACGCTAAATCTGGGAGAAAATGTGCGAAAGAGGAGGTTTCAAATGTTTGCCAATATGAAAAAAAAAGAAACAATCGCTCTTTGATCACTATATAAGCGAGGGATTTTATGGTTTTAATGAAGAATATAAGAAGAATGACAAACGCCATACACAAACAAAATGGAATGGACTCATTTTTTAATAAAGTTCAGGACAATTTAGAATATTGATGTTTTCAGTAGGAACAGAAGATACAGTCGGCAACATGTCACATAGACCCTTTAAAAACATGTAAACAAAACATTCTAAATTCGGAATGGAGGCAAAAGTGAAGCTGCGATTTAACCTCAAAATATGAAAAATTTGGATGATTTTGTGTCAGTAAGAGCCTTAGACACGTGAGTGACATCAGAGCTGCTTTAAACACATTTATTATTGTATTTTACATCATGTTTTAGGAAATTATGATCAACTCTTTGCATTTTTGATGAAGGAACAATCCAGATTTATGGGTTTTACTGGAGAAATACTCACAGAAATGTTGAACCCATAGTAATTTTTCATTTTATCTAGAGATATGTTAGATACTATACTAAAAATTACATTCTAACTACACTTTCCACCCTGGAAATTAAAATGTGTTGCTTTTTTTTCCCAAACACAAAGACTTAAATCCGGAATTTAGATCTAAGTCAACTTCTTTTTTCCTCCTGTCGCCTCCATTCAGAATTTTGATGACATCACATTTTAAAGGGTCTATTAAGAGGAGAGGTCTGTGTTGGGGTAAACACCGTTGATTAAATAAAACTAAACTTTTGTCTTTTACGTTTCCTGGTAAATTATATCATTTTAAACACAACTAATTCACACTGAAACACAGTTTTGAGCTTTTAACCCTGTTCTAACAATGTCCCGTCATCAAAAACACACCTGAAGTTGAGCTTGGCGTCATTTATCAGAGAATCTTCTGCTGTTTTAAAGGGCGTATGACAGGTTTTCATTATTTTCTGATTTTGACTTTATTCAGTGCATTAATACCTCGTGTAAATATAAATGATAGTTTTACACCAATCAAGCAGCTGTTTGTGGAGAAAAGATAAAAAAAAAATATGTTGAAAATGACAGGAAGTAAACAAACTGATGACATCACACTGGGGAGACAACGGCTCTGCATCATTTACACAAAATAATTCACCTTTTTTTTAACCTTTTGTGCATGAATCAAAAAAAATAAAGGTGTTCACACGTGTTTTTATTTGTAAGATATACAAACCTGTGACATCAGATGAGTTTGGCCCAGTTTACGGTGTGGTTGCTATGGTAATTTCCTAGCGTGATGTCATCATTTACAACCAGGAAGTAAAACAAAAAAAACCTGAAAAAATAGCTAAACCGCGATAAAATTTGGAAAGCATTTTGATGAAATTTGAATATATTAATCTTAACTGCGTTTTTGTCAAATGAGTCGTCCAACTTGTCAGGGGCCCTTTAAGTCCTTAAATCATCGCCACACTCGTTCTGAGCATTTTCTGCCAGTAGATGGCGCCCAAACTCAGTAAGTGCCAGGGCAAACAGAACCAGACCCAGATGTCTATTTTGTTTTTATAAATATTTTATTATTTCTAAACCATGAAATTCCAAACTTACAACACTCAAGATAATGTTTAAAGGCTAATTTTTTTGTTGTTGACTTGGGAGTTTAAAAGTTAATGGATTGTTTACTGTAGATGTTAACATTCAGCAGGCGGTGCTAGCATTGTGGTAGCATTTAGCCCGCAGCTGCCGTTAGCACTCATGTATAACTCGACAAATTCAGGCCGTTTGATCCCGTTATTTGTCCTGTATCTGTATTTGGCGCAATAAAACTCCAAAACTCAAAACAGAAGGTGAAAAAGCAGCTCTGACACATTAAAATGAATGAACTGTTTTCCGAGAGTGGGCGCTCCCTCTGCTGACTGTATCTACATAAATCTACGGGAGATGTGATGTTTTTGAAAGAAACATCCAAACCAGACACTTTTTGTTTCATTTGGACGGTGCAGAGACATTAAAGGGCCTATGACAGGTTGGACTACTCATGTAACTAAAATACAGTTAAGATAAATCTATTTAAAGTTTGGCAAAAAATAATTACAAATTTTATAATTTTTAGCCATTTTTTTAGCTTTGTAATATCACTTCCTGGTTGTAAATGATGACATCACACTAGGAAATTACTTCGAACACTGGGCTAAAACTTGGCTAACGTCTTTATTTTGTTGAATTAATGCTTTCAGGGTCAGGTTTCTTTTGGGTAAATTATGCAAAACCTTTGGATAGAATGGGTCTCCCTGGTGTGATGTCATCAGTTTTTTACTTCCTGTAATTTTAAACAGATTTTTCAACTTTTCTCCACAAACTGTGACTTGATTGGTGTAAAATAATAATTTTTATGTACAATATGTATTAACACACCAAATTAAATCAAAATTAGAAAATTGTTCAAACCTGTCATACGCACTTTAACCATAAACCAGGTCAAATAAAGCTAATAACAGTCTAATTCTGCCACAGCTCTGACCCGCCTCCAGCTCAGTATGAAGTCACGTGAATCATCTCTATTTATATGCATCATTACGCACGGAAGATAATTCCTTCTGTTGGGCCATTTTCGCTCAGATGCCCTCCCCTGGGACTCTCAGACTTTCAGCCCAGACCCTAATGGCCTCCCACAAATCTCTAACCAAAACCTCCATTTTCAAGCATTAGACCTGACCACAAATGCACTTTAAAACGTGTCCGGGTGGTTCTGCGGTCAGAGAGTGCACAGTCAGAACAAAACAAAGGCGTCTTCTTTATTTTTTGGGTTTTTTAGAGCTTCACGATATAAAATTAAAGGTGCATTATGTGAGTTCTTCGTGGAGATGTTATTGTTTTGCCTGGAATCTGGTGAGAAGTAACCAATACTCTAATTGAATACATTTTTTTCAGTAGATTTTTACAATAGCTCTACTTGTACTTGTAATTGTGCAGAATTTTAACATGTAATTGTTATTAGTTATGATGAAAATTCATGTGAAAACTAAGTACAGCTCGAGTCCCAGTGGTTCCCCTGCTCGTCTGTCTCTGTATTTGCTTCTTTCTAAACCTTCAAACACTCAAAATGACATGACATCGCCCGTTCTGATTGGACAGAGCCCAAAGAATATGTGGATTGCTGTTTTAAATAACTTAATTTAGTTTAATCAGTTACATTTTTCAACTTTTATATGAAATATTTATCTAGAATGCTACCAAAATTGCTTGAAAACATAAATAACTAGAACTCTGAGTAGTATTTTTCATGCAAACTTTATACTTTTGTACAGATCTGGCTGCAGTATTTGTAATTGGGTACATTATTAGCCATGTAACTGTACTTCTACGGCGCAGTTTTCTTAATTAATTACCGGTGGGCAGGGCTGACGACAGAAATTTGGGGGCCCGGGGCAAGAAGCCTCACATGGGCCCCCCTCTAATATTAATTAATTAGAAGAGGGCCCCTAAGACCTAGGACAACAGACCCCTTTGTTCCCCCCTGTCTACTCCCCTGCAGGTGGGTTTATAATTGAAAAACATGCATTCTTACTGTGAGCAGGGGACGCCTCTCCACAGATCTGACCCGTAACTTGGCCTGGCGGGTGTAGAACATTAGGAAAAGCAATAACATCTCCACTGAGAGATTTAACCTCAAAATATGAAAAATTGAGATGATTTTGAAAAGTAAAAGCCTCAGACACGTGAGTGACATCAGAGCTGCTTTAAACACATTTATTATTGTATTTTACTTTATGTTTTAGGAAATTATGATAAACTCTTTACATTTTTGATGAAGGAACAATCCAGATTTATGGATTTTACTGGAAAAATACTCACAGAAATGTTGAGCCCACAATCATTTTTCATTTTATCTTTATATATATTAGATACTGTACCAAAAATATGATTCTAACTGCCCTGTCCACCCTGGAAATTGAAACACAAAGACTTAAAACCGGAATTTAGATTTAATGTGAGATCATCATTGAAAAATGTAGAGTCAGCTTCTTTTTTCCTCCTGTCGCCTCCATTCAGAATTTTGATGACATCACATTTTAAAGGGTCTATTAAGAGGAGAGGTCTGTGTTGGGGTAAACACCGTTGATTAAATAAAACTAAACTTTTGTCTTTTACATTTCTTGGTAAATTATATCATTTTAAACACAACTAATTCACACTGAAACACAGTTTTGAGCTTTTAACCCTGTTCTAACAATGTCCCGTCATCAAAAACACACCTGAAGTTGAGCTTGGCATCATTTATCAGAGAATCTTCTGCTGTTTTAAGTCCTTAAATCATCGCCGGACTCGTTCTGAGCAATAACATCTCCACTGAGAGAAGCAGGTGTCTCTCTGTAGTGCACTTTTACACGTCGCTTCACAATCACACGGTGTAATACCTCATCCGTCCACGAGGGGCGAAAGGGTGGACACTTTTTGGAGCTCAAGACCTCTGGCCAGACCTCAACAACGACTCAAGCTGTGAGAGTGACATGTCTGGACAGCAAGGACAGGGCGTTTCAGTTATAACTCCTCCCTTTGGACAAGACTGAGCTCAGGACTAAATTAAACTCAAGGCCCGCGGGCAAGATCAGGCCCTTCAAACAGTCTGATCCGGCCCGTGGATCCCTGAATCGTGTCAAAAGTGGTGCACCTATCCGTCCCGGAGGTCTTGGCACTGCGGAAAATCTGCCCCGGTACAAATGCTGCTGCTCAAATGATTTCCATCAGGTTGAAAATGAGTTCTGGATGGAATTCGTCTTTATTTCTTAAACGTTGTCCAGAGCCGCTTTACCCAATGCAGGACCTGGAGCATGAGCAAAAACACATGAGAGTCAATGGTGAGGGATGACATTTCCTTCTGTAAAAGCTCAAAACAAAACTAAAATGTGAAAAAGCTAACAACAAATATAAAAGTCTACAACTCTGTCAAATGTTCAGTTTGTACCTGACATCCAAAAAAAGAAAATCAAGTAAACAGTTGTAAAAAACCAGATAAACAGGTAAATGAGTTTATAGATTTTTACAACTGTCTTATTAGAAGAAACTCAGTTAATTAAGTCAAGTTAATTGAAGTCATTACCTTTCTCTCCTTAAATAACATGTTTCTAAGTAAAATATTTGTTGTTTTGAGCTGAAGTGTCATGAATTTCCAACTGCAGTTAGCAAACAAGCTAGCTAATCACAGCAACAATGGAGAAACTACTTTCAGTTTACATTTTGCCGTTAACATCAGCAAAAACAACAGCTACACAGATCTAAATTAGGCCAAACAAAGCAAAGAAACACATGTTATCAGTTGTGCTTGACATGATTCTATGACTCAGCCGGAATGTTGAGCGGGATTTCTCAAATTAGAGAATGTTGGTGCATAACCTCTGGGTCAGGGAGCCGAGCCAGTCGAGTTTGAGCTTCCTGTTATGGTCCGATCTCATGTGACGTCACACTCTGATGACTCACCGGTGGCAAACAAACAGCGGTTTCACTCGATTTGAGCCGAGGACACATTTTTAGCTCGATTTTCCCACTTATTTTCAGTCGTGCACAGTCAAGTCATCTCTAGTTAAAGTCTTTACGACAGGTTTAGACGACACAATTCATTAAAACATAGAGAACATGATTATATTTAAGATTTTACCAAACATTTTGCCAGTTTGTCCCCAGTTTGACAGTTTTCGTGATGTATATAACGTTACTTCCGTTTGGACATGAGCAGCAAATATGACATGGAGGTAATTCATCAACTGTTACCATAGCAACCGTTTTGAAAACAAGGACCAAAACCCACATAAATGACACAATAGATATGATTTGACAAATAACAATACTCAGCAACAAGTTTATTTTGTTGAATGACTGTTATAACTGTCAAAAAACGCCGTCTTTTGTCTGTAAATTGTCCCTGTATTTTCCGTGGCATGTTGCTTTTTGATGACATCACCGAAGGAACTCAGCACTACTTCCTGTTTTGTTTTTTGTTTTTTTTACGTTCTTCACAAACTGCAACTTCACAAATTTAAAACTACGATAAATATTTAGCGCAGGTGCCCTCCCGCCGAACTAAGTCACAATTAGAACATCGTGAGAACCTGAACTATCGACTTTAAAGACAGTCGCGGCTGCTTCGCTCTCTCAGTGGAGCAGAGACATTCTGTGTGATGTTTATGCTGCAAAAATGAATTTCCAGATGAGTTAAAATGTCTAGATTTCAGGATATTCATCTTAATTTCAGACGTTTTGACCAGTTAAGATTAGCTAAGACTAGAACTAGGAGCTGGAACTGTTATTTTACTTGTTTCAAACCTTTTCTGACATCAATACATTAGTTCTTACTTCAAGCCAAATGATCTGCCAATGGGTTAAGGTCATTTTTACTCAACCCACTGGCAATTCATTTTCCTGTTTTAAGATAAATTACTGCTATAATCCGTCGGAAATACCTCAAAACCAGCGTAATATTCTGCATCACATCAGCAATTAAATATCAATATTGAGGTAAAACTACTCAAATCCAGATAGAATTTGTAAATTCAAGTCATTTAAGCGAGGATAGATTTACTTTTTTTGCTGTGCACTGACGATGTAGAGGAGAATCTGGCTCAAAACGAGAAAAAGCGCCGTTTTGTTTCTATCCTGGATTTAGAGTTTTAATTTTACTCTCAAAAGCGCAAATGGGTCAAACATTTTCATGATCATACACTGCAAAAATGAGATTAAATGTGAAGGGAAATATATGTTTTTTACACTACCTCACTATATTGCTCACTTATAATTTGTTTTATATTTACACGTATAAACACAACACAAGCATATAGTTTAATCATGGTGTTATTCATAGAATATAATGTTTCAGGAGGTCTGTTTACAGTTTACATTTACCTGGGTCAAGGGATAGGCGGGCGTTCAGAGCTCCTGATCTAAGTCCCGCATAGTGTAGGCTTCAGGGAGAAAGTTCGGACCCAGAGCGCTCTGTATTAGATTCCGTTGTTAGGGTTAATAAACTTTTTGGATTTAATTGATTTTTGCCTTATTCTCGTTCTTCGGATAAACGAACATGCCTTCAAATGTCTTGATTTTAGATATTAATCTGAATTTCAGACGTTTTGACTCGTTAAACTCAGTGGAGACGATTTATTTGATGGAACTAGATTATTTTACTTGTTTCAAACCGTTTCTGACTTGTTTCAACACATTATTTCTTAGTTCAATCCAGATTATCTCCCTGCACAGCAAAAAATGTAAATCTATCCAAGTTTAAAATGGCTTGAATTTATCATTTTTATCTGGATTTGAGTAGTTTTACCTCAATATTGATATTTAATTGCTGATGTGATTCAGAATATTTCACTGGTTTCAAGGTATTTCTGACTGATCCTGTGATAATTTTTGCTTAAAATAAGAAAATACATTTGTCACTGAGGTATGTAAAATGATCTTAACCCAGTGACAGATAATTTGGATTGAAGTAAGAAATAATGTGTTGAAATAAGTCACAAACGGTTTGAAACAAGTAAAATAATCTAGTTCCATCAAATAAATCGTTTTAAGTAATCTTAATGAATCAAAACGTCTGAAATTAAGATTAATATTCTGAAAACAAGACATTTTAATTTATCTAGTAATACATTTTTTGCAGAGCGGAAGTCTTATCTTTTGACTGAGCTCGATGAGATTTAGTTGCTGATGTGATACAGAATATTTCACTGGTTTCAAGGTATTTCTGATGATCAGACCATAATTTTTGCTTAAAATAAGAACATTTATTTGTCGGTGGGATATGTAAAATGATCTTAACCCAGTGACAGATAATTTGGATTAAAGTGAGAAATAATGTGTTGAAACAAGTCAGAAACGGTTTGAAACAAGTAAAATAATCTAGTTCCATCAAATAAATCGTCTGCTCTGATCTTAACGAGTCAAAACCTCTGAAATTAAGATTAATATCCTGAAATCAAGACATTTGAACTCCTCTAGAACTTCATTTTTTGGCGTGGACAATGGGAGCGTCACCTTTTCGTGAGCCGTGTCAGAGTTTGGTTGGATTTGCGAGGGGCGGAGCGTGCTCTCGGACATATTTGTGCAGAGTCTGTTAATCCCGCTCTGGTTTCCGTCGGTAACTTTTCACAGCGGCGCGGCTCGGAGCTGATCTGGCATTAGAGAGGATTGACACACTTTAGCGGAGGATTTAAACCATGAACCGGGCTGGGCCTCAACGCCAAACAAACCCGCGGCAAAACATCGTTGGGAAAAGGGGATCATGATTTCCTCACAGCTTTGGATACATTTTTTTAAATTTTGTCAATAAGATTAGTGTTTTAAATTGCCTTTAAGGTGAGACGCTTCAGGCAAAACACATTCTTTTCAGTTTTTTGGCCAGTTTGTTCTCTCATACATCGTTTTTCATGTGGAAACAACAAACTTAAAAACGTTTTATTCTTCCATTGAATCCACTTCATCCATAGATTTCTCGGGGACATTGTAACTTCAAAGAACGTTTTCTTCAAATGCATTTTTCTCCCTCGAGACATAAAGATCAGCCTTAAAGTAGATCCACACCAAACTGTACAATCTGGACTCAACAAGATTTAGAGGAAACGAACAGAAGGATTTGTTGATATCTGATTCTAAAACTGATTTATTGAAGTTTTGAGTCAAAAAAATGAGGCGAAATTTGAATTTTTAGGACAATTTTCAGACTAATCTAGTTTACTTAAAAAACTAAATAAGAAATCCAAAATCCACTACATTTTTTGTGACTAATATGTTACAAAATGAACCAAGAAATTTAAACCTGGTTCTGTCCATTTTTCAGATTCAAATGTCCCAAATATGTGCAATTTGTTGGCCATTTTCACACATAAAATGCCTTATTTCCACATGAAAACATGACATGATGAAAAACATTTTTTTCTTACATTTATGTGACTAAACTACAGGAGAAGTTACCGTTTATATTTTTAAACTTTTGTCCTGTTCACCTGCAGCGTCTCACCTTAAAAAGTAACTTCGTCCACTTCTGTTGATGTTTAACTGATGCATTAAAGGTGCACTGTGTATTATTTGTTCTTTTGTCATTCATTTGTCTGGAATGTGCAGCAGTGAAGCATTAAACTGAAACATATCTCCATGGAGACCAGGATGGAAGGCATGTTTATCAATGTCATTTATAACAAGAAAAACATCTGAGATTGAATAAATAATAGATACTTTTAATGTTGTGCCGTGGAACATTCTGGGAAAAGTAGTAACATCGCCATGGAGACACAAAGGAAAAGTGACACAGTGCACCTTTAAATGACAGTGAATTTCTGGGGCCAAATCCAAAATGCCATAATTCTCTCCAGTTTTATCCGTATGTTTATCTGACAAATGCTGATTTTGATTTCTACATTTTGAGGAAAAAAGAAGTTTATTTTATGGATTTAAAGTGATTTTTAAAATGAAACTCTGCAGATGCAAATAAAAAGTCTTTACTTTTGACCTGAGCTGGTGTGGTTCTTGTGTTTGAGTTCTGATTGGACGACAAAGGCACAGAACGACAGCCTTTTCACCAAACGATTTGTCTCTAAAAGGACCGACAGCACACAGTGTTAAAGGCTATGATGTGGAGTTCATTTAATGACACAAGTATTTGCAAAGAACATCATAGTTTTGTTCACATTATGTAAAGTTTCAAGGAGCCAAAAACAAATGCGAGCAGAAAAATCAGGTATGCAAATAAAAAATGTTTAATGATTTGTATTTATATATATTTGTAAAATAATAAAAAACGTTTGCAGGAATTGAATCATCTCCTTCACCATCGCTGTGTGAAGGAGATGATTGGCAGGTCTTTCCTTCCTGCTGCTGTCAGACTTTACAATGAACACTGTTAGCCCTGAACATGTGTCAGTCACCCGCTATAATCATGTGCAATACTGTAACATGTGTCATTCACCCGCTATAATCATGTGCAATACTGTAACATGTGTCAGTCACCTGCTATAATCATGTGCAATACTGTAACATGTGTCATTCACCCACTATAATCATGTGCAATACTGTAACATGTGCCATTCACCCGCTATAATCATGTGCAATACTGTAACATGTGTCAGTCACCCGCTATAATCATGTGCAATACTGTAACATGTGTCAGTCACCCGCTATAATCATGTGCAATACTGTAACATGTGTCAGTCACCCGCTATAATCATGTGCAATACTGTAACATGTGTCAGTCACCCGTGATAATCATGTGCAATACTGTAACATGTGTCATTCACCCGCTATAATCATGTGCAATACTGTAACATGTGCCATTCACCCGCTACAATCATGTGCAATACTGTAACATGTGTCATTCACCTGTTATAATCATGTGCAATACTGTAACATGTGTCATTCACCCGCTATAATCATGTGCAATACTGTAACATGTGTCAGTCACCCGCTATAATCATGTGCAATACTGTAACATGTGTCAGTCACCCGCTATAATCATGTGCAATACTGTAACATGTGTCAGTCACCCGCTATAATCATGTGCAATACTGTAACATGTGTCAGTCACCCGCTATAATCATGTGCAATACTGTAACATGTGTCAGTCACCCGCTATAATCATGTGCAATACTGTAACATGTGTCAGTCACCCGTGATAATCATGTGCAATACTGTAACATGTGTCATTCACCCGCTATAATCATGTGCAATACTGTAACATGTGCCATTCACCCGCTACAATCATGTGCAATACTGTAACATGTGTCATTCACCTGTTATAATCATGTGCAATACTGTAACATGTGTCATTCACCCGCTATAATCATGTGCAATACTGTAACATGTGTCATTCACCCGCCATAATAATGTGCAATATAATTTAACATACTATTAATACACTTTTACCTCACTATAGTCACTTACTGTATATAACATACACTTAAGCCACTTTATTTGACATTTTTACTATTTATTCCCAGACAGCCTAACTGATTAACAGGTGAGAAGAGATGAGTGTTTCAGTGGGTCATCACGTGTGGGCCGGGCGCTCTTCAGGGCCACAGTGAATGGAATCATCTGCTTAAACCAGGGGTGTCCAAACTTTTTCCATCGAGGGCCACATATTGAAATATAGACCAAGCGGAGGGCCACAAATCAATCATGAAACGTTAAAAAAATCTGCATTTATCTGATGTTTTAAGCTCCACCACATCTACATTCAGTCTCAGTGCCTTAATATCAGGTCTGTGTTGCACCAAAATGTTAGTTATTTAGGTTGGAATTGTAGAAAATCTGAAATGTGCTGTAAATAGTACTTATCAGGACAATGTGGGCCAGTTCACCAGGAAGACTAAGGGCCAAGAAAAATTGCTCTGAGGGCCGCATTTGGCCCCCGGGCCTGAGTTTGGACATGTCTGGTTTAAACTGTCAAAAATGTGTTTCAGTTGCTAAATTGTCGCTCTTTGATGACATCACAGAGGGATTCCGTTTTAGAAATCTGTACTACTTCCTGTATTTTTTTACTTTTATTTTTCAAAATTATTTCAAAAACTGCTATTTCACAGATGTAAAACTATGATAAATAATTGCCACAGGTGCCCTCCCACCAAACTAAGTCATAAACAATTCTGAGAACCTGTCGTGTGGACTTTGAACAGTCATTCCACAAAATAAAGGCGTTATCAGGTATTATTATCTGTCAAATCATAACTGTTGTGTCATTTATATGGGTTTGGCCCTTGTTTACAGTCTGGTTGCTATGGTAACAGTTAACAGCTAACTGTGTCATATTTGCTGTTCATGTCCAACCAGGAAGTGACATTATAAACTTTACAAAAACTGTCAAACTGGGGACAAATGGACAAAATGTTTAGTCAAATCAAAAATATAATCAAGTTCACTGTGTTTTAATGAAATGTGTCGTCTAATCTGTCATTTAGACTTTAAGTGAACAGATAGAAGGCACATTATTCACCTTATTCTATTTAGTTCAAATATGTAAAAGAAAATTAAGAAAATTAAGATAACTATTTGTATTATTTTTGTTGCCTCACAGAGCTTCACCAGATTGACAAAGAATAGAAAATGAAACACGTAAAGAATAAAAAAAAAAAAAAACATTGCAGATAATAAACATTCACAGAAGCTGAAATGAAAACTATTCATTCTTTTTTTTTTTGTTATTTCTGTTTTTACCTTATGAAATCCTGACTTAATTAAACAACTTTTTAAGATTAAGCGTTAAATATTTCCTTTAATTATTTAATGACACTTTTAATTAATTCCTTGCACATTTAAGTAAATCACTGAACATTTAATTATTGTTAAAACGTAAATTTTATTAATTCATTGTACACTTTTACTGAACTAATGACAGATATAGTTAATTGTGAGTTTTACATTTTTTATTAAATCAGTTCATTGTGGTATTCTTCCTCCGTGTTAAAGTCATCACAGGTTGGATGACTATTTTAACTAAATGTAGGTAAGATAAATGTATTTCAAATGTGGAAAAAAAAAAAAAATCAAATTTTATCTCTGTTTAGCAGTTTTTTAGGTTTGTAATTGTACTTCCTGGTTGTAAATGATGACATCACTCTGGGAAATTACCAAGAAACATCCTGTGCACAGGGCCAAAAGTCTAATCTTTTTATTTGATAAATATAAATGTCTGTGAACAACTTTATTTTGATGAATTCATGTTTAAAGTGCGTATGACAGTTTGTTTTTTTTTTGTCATTTTCTAATTTTGATTTTATTTGGTGTAAATATAAATGATAGTTTTACACCAATCAAGTGGCTGTTTCTGGAGAAAAATGGAAAAATCTGTAGAAGTTACAGGAAATGAACCGATTGATGACATCACACTGGGGCGACAAAGGTTATGCATAAATTAGACAAAAGAAACTACTTTTTTGACTCTTTAAACCTTGATTCAACAAAATAAAGGTTCACATGTGTTTTTCTTTGTCAAATAAAATAAACCTGTGACATTAGAGGAGTTTTGGCCCAGTGAACAGTGTGGTTGCTATGGTAATTTCCCAGTGTGATGTCATCATTTATTCAGGAAGTAAAATTAAAAACCTAAACTATTGTTAAACCGTGATAAAACTTGTAAAGTATTTTATCAGACTTTTAAATATATTTATCCTAACCACATTTTAGTCAAATGAATAGTCCGACCCTCAGGGGCCCTTTAAAGGGTCAAAAAAGTGATTTTATTTTGTGTAAATCGTGCATAACCTTTGGATGAAACGAGTCTGAGTCTCACAGTGTGATGTCATCAATTTGTTTTTTCTTCCTGGAATTTTCAACAGATTTTTACAGTTTTTTCCACAAACAGCTACTACCTGATGGACCCGGTGTAAAAGGTTAATTTATATTTACAACGACTATTAAAGACGCAGCAGTGAAGTGGAAAAAATCTTAAATTTATAGATACCAATACACAGAGAAAGAGAGACACAGAGACAGAGAGAGGGAGAGACAGACAGAGAGAGAGAGAGAGAGAGAGGGAGAGGGAGAGAGAGAGAGAGAGAGACAGAGAGAGAGAGAGAGAGACAGAGAGAGAGACAGAGAGAGAGAGACAGAGAGTGAGACACAAGGCTTTACTCTGGGCAGCTGAGCCACGTAAATCGTCTCATTGTGAAATCTCCTGATTTTCCCGATTGGCCAGTCCAGGCCTGTAACAGACTAAACCAGGACTAAACAGATCTAAACCAGTACAAAGCCCAACTGGTCTAGACTGGGACTAAACCAGGACTAAATCAATAAATAATTGTTTCTTTGATGAAATAAAAAACAAATTATTTTTCTAATCAAACTTTTCCTCACTGAGAAACAGCAGCTATGAATGTAATATTTGTTGATAAGAAAAGCTGCCTCCTCACACCAAAGCTCTATCGACCTGATCCTTTAGACTTTAGACCCTCTTTTATTATCTTTTGTAATGTTTACTTGTGCTGAATGTGTCTGTGTCTTTAAAGCGCTGCAGCTCGGTGCTTCCTGCTTCCTCCTCAGATCTACACAGAGCTGTGGTGCAGCCTGGCTCCTCCCACTGCTCTCACTCACTCTTAAGTTTCATTTGTGTCAAAGTCAAACTCTCAGTCGCTCTGATCCAGGAGAGATGGCGCAGAAAGCACTCGACCAAGAAGCCTTTTTGTGTCCCGTGTGTTTGGATCTACTGAAGGATCCGGTGACTATTCCCTGTGGACACAGCTACTGCAGGAACTGTGTCCAACACCACTGGGACCAAGAGGACGAGAAGCAGCTCTACAGCTGTCCCGAGTGTCGCCAGAGCTTCAGCCCCAGGTCTGTCCTCATCAAAAACACCATGTTAGCAGGTTTAGTAGAACAACTGAAGAAGACTGGGCTCACAGCGCCCCCTGCTGACCGCTGCTATGCCGGACCTCAGGATGTGTCCTGTGATGTGTGCACTGGGAGGAAGCTGAAAGCTGTCCAGTCCTGTCTGCAGTGTGTGGCTTCGTACTGTGAGAGCCACCTCCAGCCTCATTATGAAGCTGCAGCGTTACAGAAACACCAGCTGGTGGCGCCGTCCCACAAGCTCCAGGAAAACATCTGCTCTCAACACGACGAAGTGAAGAAATTTTTCTGCCGCAGCGACCAGCAGATCATCTGCTCTTTCTGCTCTGTGGACCAGCACAAGGGCCACGACATAGTGTCGGCTGCAGCAGAGAGGGCCCAGAGACAGGCAGAGCTGCCGGACAGGAAGGCCCTGCTGGTCCAGAGCCTCCAGGACAAAGAGACAGACCTGAAGAGGCTCAAACAGGAGGCCCAGGACATCAGCCGCTCTGCCCAGACAGCAGTGCAGCGCAGCGGGGACAGCTTCAGAGAGATGGCCCTTCTCCTGGAGAAAAGACGCTCTGAAGTGGAGCAGCAGATCCGCTCCCAGGAGCAGACCCAACTGAGCCGAGTCCAAGAGCTCCAGGACCAACTGCAGCGGGACGTGACTGAGCTGAAGAGGAGCATCTCTGAGCTGGACACACTGTCCCTCAGCCCCGACCACAACCAGTTTCTACAGCTCTACGCTTCACTGTCCACAGACACACAGAGCACAGAGCCAGCCAGGATTCAGACAGGGCCCCGGAGCCACTTTGAGGAAGTGACCAGAGCTGTGTCAGCGCTCAGAGACAAACTCCAGCTCACTCTGGAGGAGGGTCTGACCAACGTCTCACTGGCTCTGAGTCCAGTCGATGTTTTACTGTCACCAGCTGAACCCAGGACCAGAGACGACTTCTTACAATATTCTACAGACATCACTCTGGACCCAAACACAGCAAACACATATCTGTCTCTGTCTGATGGAAACAGAAGAGCGACACTTATGAGAGAAGTCCAGAGTTATCCTGATCATCCAGACAGATTCAGTGACTGGGAGCAGGTCCTGAGCAGAGAGAGTCTGACGGGCCGCTGTTACTGGGAGGTGGAGTGGAGCGGGGGGTGTGTTTATATAGCAGTTTCATACAAAGATATTCAGAGAAAAGGATACAATAATGAATGTTTATTCGGACACAATGATAAATCCTGGGCCTTATTCTGTCACAAAACCAGTCCTTCTTTTTGGTTTAACTTGGTCGAGTCCCAGGTCTCAGGTCCGGTCTCGTCCAGAATCGGGGTTTACCTGGACCACAGTGCAGGGGTTTTGGCGTTTTACAGCGTCTCTGAAAGAACCATGAGCCTCCTGCACAGAGTCCAGACGACTTTCACTCAGACGCTCTACACTGGAGTCTGGATTAGCTGGGATTCTGGAGACACGGCACATTTCCCTAAACTCAAATAACAGCTTTGTTCTCTAAAGTTTAGGATCAAATCTGTGTCTTTTAAATTTAATTAATGAGAGAAAAGTTGAAAAGACTCTTGAGGCTTGTCCAAAAAGTTGATCTCTAGATTCCAATCCATTTTAGTTTTGAAGACACTCATTTGAACAAAAATCAATACTAAAAATGAATTACACAAAAACAGGAGAATTAACCTTTTTCTGAATAATGTTTAAATGTTCTTGGTTTTTATCTGCACTAGTTTAAGATCACATGGAAATATTAAAGGAACTACTGTTATTTTGTGATGACAATTACATTCTCTTAATTAAAACAAGACAGTTTTTTACATAAATGTGATATTGAAATTGAGTTGGACATTTTTGCATTTCTTTTTAATACAGTAATCAAAAAAGTAAAAGTGATTTACTTATTTCATCTAAATCTACATCAGTTATAACATGTTTGTTCTCTTTGTTTCACTTTGTAAATCTTTGTTGAGTTTTGATCATAATTTGTAAAAGTTGCTCAGTGTCACACAATGATTTAAATGTTTTTGTAATTTACTTTCAATAAAAAATGTGTTTTGTGAAATAAAACGTTGTAAACTTTGAACGAGTCGAGAAAAAGAAAAGTTTATCTCATTTAGAAGAACCAGTTTGACCAGAATAAAATAACATCTGTAAAACGATCAAACACAGACGTTTGAGGAGTTACTGTTGTTGGTGTTAGATTTATTACCATCTGCAGATTGTGTGGAGTAACTAAATAGATAGATTTTGCTGATACTTATTTGTTGTTTTTGTCAGAGTAGTTTACAACAATCATTGAAACTCTGAGACAAAAGTGAAGGAAAATGAAGGATGTGTGACTTTAAAAGTATGAATGAATCCAGACTTGGATGATAAACGTCTGCCTTTGACCTGATAAGAGCCACTTTAGCTCCGTTTATTCTTTCACGAGCTTCAGTCATAAACGTGTTTTATCGCCGCCGTCACAAAACCCCACAAACACCAGAGCGGGAAATGTACAGACGCGACACAAGTTCGTTTGTCAAAAGTTTCAAAAATGCAGGTGTTAGAGAATTGAAACAGACAGAATCAGAATCAGAAAATACTTTAAACGTTTCCGTCAGGATAAAGTGTAGGTGATATGGACAAAAATGAATATCTGTGCATTTTTTCAGCGTTTCCTGAGAACGATATTCAGACGGTTTTATGTCGGTTCAACAGGAATGTGTTAAAACATGTCTCTAAACGTGTTTGTTGAGGTTTA
Source organism: Rhinogobius similis (assembly GCA_019453435.1). Classification (NCBI taxonomy): domain Eukaryota; kingdom Metazoa; phylum Chordata; class Actinopteri; order Gobiiformes; family Gobiidae; genus Rhinogobius; species Rhinogobius similis. The sequence continues at coordinate 5,666,545 of CM033633.1, forward strand.
ATTCTCAAATTAGTGAGAGCTGTGCACCCGACACCATTAAACACTCCTCCTCTTACAAAACATTTAAGAAACATTCTCAAGAGTGGCTGCTGAACACATTTACATGCACACACTAAAATCTATTTGGCCGCTCACTCTACATTTTTGTAAATATTGTATTATATTTTGTGTTGATGTTGTGTTTTATTAACATTGTCTGTTTTTGTCCGTTTTATTGCCATTTTGACATCATGGCCGGGGACTACAGAAATGTTTGCACTTCAAAAACTGCAGTCTTTGTGATTTGCTAATTGCATCCATTAAAATTGTGATTTTCTGTTGATTTGGTTTAATTGTGCAGCTCTGGCCTTTAAGAGGTAAATAAAGTCATCTGCTCAGAGGCTTCAGAGGCTAAACAACAGGAGAAAAAGTGTGTTTGAACAGACAGCTGCATTAAAGACAGAAACAGTCGATCACGATACGACGATTTCACAAAAACAGCAGATTGTCACAGGGACCTGCTCACGATTCGATTTTTATCACCCAGCACTAGTTCAGAGCACTTTTTTTACTTAGTTTAGTCAGCGGGAAAACAGAAATTGGCCACATTTAACTCCCGGGCCACAGTTTGGACACCGATGCATCAGAGCAACAAAATCCTCCAGCTCAGGTCCTCGGGCCGATGCTGCAACGACGAAACAAATAATCAGGAGCAGTCGACTACAACAAAACACCGATTATTTTTAATGATCGTAATAGTTTTTTGGACTATACACAAGCCAAAACACAAACAGAAAAAGTTTTATAACAAAAACAGCAGCATCATTAAATCAAAATGTCTAAAAAAGAATCAACAACTTCTGAATTTCATCAGCAATCACTTTATTCATGAAACGTTTCTAATTAAAGGTCTTCAGTCTACGTATTTCAACCTTTCTTTTGTTGGTAATGTGTTTAAAAAGGCTTAATGTACAGAAAATGTTGGATTAGTCGAGTAACGTTACTAAATTAATCGTCTCTCGTTGCTCCTGACAGGTCAACAATTGCTTTAATTAATCACAAATCTAAACGCAGTCACAGCAGATATTTTCCAGAATCGTTCGGCACAAAACCCGGTGTGTATTTGACGAAGAAACAACATTCTGACAAAGTTGCGAGTCCATGCTGCTGTTGTGGAGTGTGGAAAGTGCTCGCTTCAGTCCAAGGCGTCTTACGTGTGTCTTTAGACCCGGATCTCGTTCACAAAACCAGGTCTTTGGGTCCAAGAGAGGAGAAGCACTGGTCCACGTCCCGATCCGAGACCTGGTCCAGAGAGCTCGGACTCCAGCGTGGACTCTGGTCTTTATCCACCAGCACTGAACAGAGGAAAACCATCAGATTAACGATTATTATTCACAAATTCAATGGACTCAACAAGTATATGATCGTAAGTGACATTAAGAACGGTTTAACGGTGTATTTTGGAGCAACAATAAAGCCGACTTTATCCAAACTTTGTCCATTCTGTGGGACATTCCAGGCAAAGTAATAGATGCTTTCTCACACTCCAGTACCAAGAACTAAGCCCCTATTGCCTGACTATGAAATTAACTTAATTTAGGATTAAAATTATTTTTCCCTTCATTCTTTTCCCTTCATCCAGGTTTAAAGAGCTCCTTTTGAGCTCTTTAAACCTGGATGTTGAACTGATGCACCCAAAGCTCAAACAAAGACTGAATTTTAAAATAAAACATACTCATTCAAACTTCAGAACTTAAGAACTTGTAAGAATTATATTTTTGGAGCTACTGCATCCAAGTTATTCCTCTTTTGCATTAAAAAATGATCAATAGAACAATAGACCTTAGCCACAGGTGAAACTGGGCAGGGCCAACTATTAAACTAACAAAGGCAGACCAATTATCAAGTCTCAGGTGACAAACAAACAATTTTCCAAACAAAGACAGGTGTTCAGTGACTCCTCCCTGTGGGCAGGACTCTCACTACTTAGAGGAGCATATAAGCCCGAGTTCCCAGACCAGTTCTCTGATTGACAATGACTTTTGGATAAAAGTCGAAACGTCTCGATCTTCAAACAGCGTCCGGATGACAAACCCTTTCTACGATTAAAAAATGTCTAAATGAGGAAATTAGTGAACCATAATTCTCAGTAAACTTTATGTTGTAAAATCACTTGTTTTAAGCTTGTTTTGAGCTAAAAAATAAATAAATAAATAAAAAGTCCCCAAAGGGTGCTTCCAGTCCCTAGTTCCTGTGTGAACGCACTTCAAATGGGGACTGGAACTTTAAAAAAAAGGTTCCAGGAACTGAAAAGGTTTCAACCCACACTGGGAAAACACCTAAAAACATTTCCATGAAGACAACCTGCTGGTGGACACAACATGGTGTACCTTTTCCATTTCAAAACAAACTTTAAACTTTAAGTCTCCACATGAAGGTTCTCTTTTCTAATTATGGCTGAGTTTGGTGGGAGGGCACCTGTGGTAAATCTATTATAGTTCTACATTAGTGAAGATGAAGATTGCAAAGAAATTTTTGATAAATAAAAGTTTTAAATTACAGGAAGTAGTGCTGAGTTCTAAAACAGAATCCCGCTGCGATGTCATCAAAAGGCGACATGGAAAATAACGTTACAGAGAAAACTGACTCATGCGCTCGACAGCTGCTCCTCTACCGGCAAGTCATTTCTCACCACTTTACATTACCAGCACCAGCTCTCGAGAATTTACAAGAAAAAAGTAAGTGTTAGTGAAAACAGGTTATTAATAAAGGTTAGATAGCTCGGTCGCTTAAAGGGCCTCTGATGGGTTGAACGACTCATTTGGCTAAAAATGCAGTTATGACAAATATATTTCAAATTCTGCCAAGATCTTTACAAATTTTACCCAATTTAAGCAACTTTTTTAGGTTTTCAATTTTACTTCCTGGTTGTAAATGATGACATCACTCTAGGAAATTACCATAGCAACCGCACTTTACAATGGGCAAAAAACTCCTCTAATGTCACAGATTTTTTCATTTGACAAAGAAAAACACACGTGAACACCTTCATTTTGTTGAATCGATGTTTAAAGGATCAAAAAAGAAGTTTCAGTTGATTTACACCCTGGAAGTGTGATCATAAATACAGAGGCAAAAAAGCAAGGGGCCTAATACAGACCCCTGTGGTTCACCCATTGTGCATTATTTTACCGAGGGATGGTTTTGGATGGTTCTTGTCCTCGGGGCTGAAAAAACACTTTAGAAATACGAAAACCGGGACTAAACCAGGACTAACCAGGACTAAAATAAGTCTAAACCAAGTCTAAACCAGGACTAAACCAGGAGTAAACAAGGTCATTTGTGTAAATTATGCGTGAACTTTGTCTCCCCAGTGTGATGTCATTGATTTGTTTACTTCCTGTAATTTTCAACATATTTTTAAATTTTTCTCCACAAACTGCGACCTAAAAGGTGTAAAACTATAATTTATATATACAAGAGGTATTAATACACTGAAGAAAGTCAAAATTAGAAAATCATAAAAACCTGTCATACGCACTTTAAAAATGTTACATGTTACACGTCAGCAACGCTAGCACCGCTCATTAGCACAGCCCACTTACCCTCGTAGCGGGAAATGTGCAATTTAATGTGCTTATTCCAGAGAGAAGAGGAGAGATAGAGTCCACAAGTCTATGGGCATCATTTATTGTCATTTTTGGCAGGTCCTGGAGGCGTCTGAAAAGATTTTGAAGCCAAACGTAACGCATCAGCCGGACTACAAACCGAACCAGGAATGACTTGTCGGCAGGAAGAGCAGCTGTCGAACAATTTACAGACATCCGACGCATTTTTCTGATAGTTTAAACCATTTTTCAACAAAATAAAGGTGTTAGCTATTGTCGATTCCTAACTATTTTGTCATTTATGAAGATGTTGCCCCTTGTTTACAGTCTAGTTGCTAGGTAACAGTTGTTCAACCAGGAAGTGACATTATAAACTTTACAAAAGCTTTCAAACTGGGGACAAACTGGCAAAATGTTTAGTAAAATCTTAAATACAATCATGTTCAGTACGTTTTAGTGAACCGTGTCGTCGAACCTGTCATGTGGAATTATTGTTGTGAAGGGTTTATCAAATCACACGCGCGTCACCAGCTCCAGACCGGAGACAGTTACAGTTAATGGGGCATAAATGGTTGTTAATGGAGTGTAAACTGTGCACAAAGGAAAGCGCATTAGACGAGAGCCACATGTAAACAAGTCTGTCTTTGTTTATGGAAACTTTTCAACGTTCTTCTTTCACACAACATCGCAGCTTTCTACATCTTTGTGTTAAATCAGGCCTATTCAACTTTATTCTTGTGTGTTTATGTTATTTTAAAAGGGGACCGTGTACAGTTAGAACATAAACGCTGCCATCTGATGCTTTGTACAGGAGTGAGCCACGCCCACAACGTCCTTTAAAGTGCGTATGACAGGTTTTCATGATTTTCTAATTTTGTATTTATTCAGTGTATTAATACTTGTTGTAAATATACATTTTAGTTTTACATCAATCAAGTATCAGTTTGTGGAGGAAAGTTGAAAAATGTGTAGAAAGTTGCAGGAAGTAAACATATAGATGACATCACACTGGGGAGACAAAGATTATGCATAATTTAAACAAAAGAGATGACTTTTTTGACCCCTTATACATTAATTTAACAAATAAGGTGTTCTGCCAACTGAGCTACTGCCGGGGCAGAGAGATTGTGTTCTGATCCAAAGGTCAGCGGTTCGAATCCCACCGACATAAACATCCTTGGTTGAGCGGTCAGATCCACCTACCCACAGGTTGGTGGTGCAATTGCTCCCACAGGTGAATACTGCCGTTGTGTCCTTGGGCAAGACACTTAACCTGCCTTGCCCCCAGTGTCAGCGTACTCTGGTGTGTGAATGTGTGAGTGAACGGGTGAATGGTTCCTTGATGTAAAGCGCTTTGACTGTCTTGAAGGTGGAAAAGAGCTGTATAAACATGTGACCATTTACCATTTACCATTACCATTTACATGTATTTTTATTTGTAAAATAAATTTAAAAATCAGTGACATTACATGAATTTGGCCAAGTGTACAGTGCGGTTGCTAGGTAATTTCCTAGTGTGATGTCATCATTTATGACCAGGAAGTAAAACAAAAAACCTAAAAAATGGCTAAACTGAGATAAAATTTGTAAGGTATTTTCGCAAAATTTTAAATCCATTTAACTAAACTGCATTTTAGTCAAATGAGTAGTTCAACCTGTCAGAGGCACTTTAAACTGCCAGGAGCAAAGACATTCAGAATTTTGAATGCACAGATTTGAAAACAGCCTGACATTTTCAAAACTCAAAAAATTATGCTTGGCCAGGATTTTACAATGATGGTGCAATAGAGGCTTTTTGTCTAAAATCTTTAAGGCTTGTTTATGCACTGAGCAGATAATACAGTAAGACATGTGAGAGAAGATAAGAGCGCGCATAAATGTCCTGGCTGCTTCCGAGGAGAGACAAAGTCTAGTATGTAGGAAATTAACCAAGTTATATTTGATTTTTTAAGTTGTAATCTTGATGTTTTTTAAAAATTCACATTTGCGTCCAACATGACTCAGAGACATTTAAATTCTGACACATTATGAATCCTTTCATTCTTAATAAAAATATCAGAAGTCTTCTTTCTTGCATTGTTTTTTGAAAAGAACATAGTTTTATTAACATTTAGACAGAGATTTAGAGAGTTTTTCAGCTGTCAGGTGACTTGTTTTTGCATATATTACGATGTCGTCTGCGTACAGTTGATGTACACCCTGGCAATCATTAATACAGAGGCAAAAAAGCAAGGGGCCTAACACAGACCCCTGTGGTACCCCCCATTGTGCATCCCCATTGAGGGATGGTTTTGGATGGTTCTTGTCCTCGAGGCCGGAAATATGTCCAACGCTTTAGAAATACTAGGACTAAACCAGGACTAAATCGAGGCTAAATCAGGACTAAACCAGATCTAAACCAGGACTAACCTAGGTCTATATCCGGACTAAACCAGGACTAAATCGAGGCTAAATCAGGACTAAACCGGGGCTAAACCAGGACTAAACCAGATCTAAATCAGGTCTAAACAAGGACACTAAACCAGATCTAAACCAGGACTAAACTAGGTCTAAATCAGGACTAAACCGGGACTAAACCAGATCTAAATCAGGTCTAAACAAGGACACTAAACCAGATCTAAACCAGGACTAAACTAGGTCTATATCAGGACTAAACCAGGACTAAACCAGATCTAAATTCGGTCTAAACAAGGACATGAAATCAGATCTAAACCAGGACTAAACTAGGTCTATATCAGGACTAAACCAGATCTAAATTCGGTCTAAACAAGGACATGAAATCAGATCTAAACCAGGACTAAACTAGGTCTATATCAGGACTAAACCAGGACAAAACCACATCTAAATCAGGTCTAAACAAGGACACTAAACCAGATCTAAACCAGGACTAAACTAGGACTAAAGCGGGACTAAACCAATAACAAGAGACTAAATATTTTCTATATTTTTGAAGATGTGTTGAGGGCCGGATCATAACCCTTGGAGGGCCTGATTTGGCCCCCGGGCCTTCAGTTGACTGTTAAATGGTTAAATACAGTCAGAACTCACCTGCTCTTACTCCCTCGTAGAAGTCATGGCCTCGCTACACAAACAGAAAAATATAAATCACATCTGAGTTTAGGTCAGACAATATTTTTGAACATTTTAACACAAAAAAAAATCATCTTTTTATTGTGCCTCATTTGCTCTTGACTGGTTTGATTTCTGCCGAGGTGTTATGAGGCTGCTGTTGCAATAATTATCCAAACGGCTTCGTAATGGAAAACAGGTTCGTTGACTTCAGGTTGAAAGCGGCAGAACTGATAAATAAGCCCCGCCTCGTGACATTTCACCATAACAAGCAGCAGACTGTTACTGATGTGCTTATTTTTTTTAAACTTACATGTGTCAGAGCAGAGACATTTATAGACGCTAGATGCTACTCGAACTTACGTCAAATCTAACGCTACAAACAAATCCACGCGTTAAAGTATATACAACTGTTATTTCATGATATTGATGTCATTTCTCTGCTCTCCTCACCGGTCAGACCGCTGAAAATGAATGTCTAGATGAGTTAAAATGTCTTGATTTCAGGATATTAATCTTAATTTCAGGCGTTTTGACTCGTTAAAATCAGTGCAGACGATTTATTTGATGGAACTAGATTATTTTACTTGTTTCAAACCATTTCTGACTTGTTTCAATACATTATTTCTTATTTCAATCCAAATTATCTGTCACTGGGTTAAGATCATTTTACTTACCCCAGTGACAAATAAACATTCTCATTTTAAGTCAAATTATCGCAGGATCAGTCAGAAATATTCTGCATCACATCAGCAATTAAATCTCATCGAGTCAAAACGACTCAAATCCAGATAAAAATGATAAATTCAAGCCATTTTAAGCTTGGATAGATTTACATTTTAAATAATTTGGATTGAAGTAAGAAATAATGTATTGAAACAAGTCAGACACGGTTTGAAACAAGTAAAATCTTAACTATTTTAACTAATCTTAACGAGTCAAAATGTCTGAAATTCAGATATATATATAAATTCACATTAATATCCTAAAATCAAGACATTTTAACTCATCTAGAAATTCATTTTTGCAGTGCACATGTAAAAGAGGATGTTCGGTGGTCACTAGATGCTACAAGAATCACACAGTGTAAGAAATATCCACTTAAGTCAGTTAGCCTTTAGCTCAGAAGGCACTTTTACATGCTGGTTATTATCTGAACTAAAATACCAAAAGGTTTACCCACTCAGCAACGACTAACGAGGCTTTGACTTATGACCTAAATGTGGTCGACAGGTTGGTACTCGCTGTAACGCTCTGGATGATTCATAACTTGCGTGTTCTGCGTGCTAATGCTAACGGCTACAGGGAAAATACATGAGACTTCTGCCACAGTCCTTCAAATCTCACCGGACTAGCCGCTAGGCACGGGACGATATTGAAATTTTATGTCACGATTATCACGGCCAAAATAATTGCGATTAACGATAATATCACGACAGTTATTAAAATTGCTGACAGTTTGAAAATGTGACATATAAATACATTACTTTCTCATTATAAACAACTTCTGACATATTTGTACTTATGAACCCGATCCAGAAGGGAACATAAAGGGTAAGTTGCTTTTTTTCTGCACAATCTGGTGACAAAATGGCGATTATCTTTGTTGGCGATGATCACGATGGCACAAAATGTAGCACAAACGATTATTGTCTTCCCTTTTTATCACGATAAATGATATTATTGTTTATTGTCCCATCCCTACTAGCCGCGTTGCTAAGTGATCAATAGCATGAACTATGTATTTTTATGTTGTTTGCTTTTATTTGTCAAGGACTACAGATGGAAATTAGCTCTTTTGCTAAATCTGGTGCAGCCATCTTTTTAATGCAACTGCACATTTTCCTTTAAATAAATAAATAAACAAATAACATTAAACGCAGCGTCAAATAATCACAGTAAGTACAGGGATGTGGGCGGGGATAGGGGGTAGGTGAAAACAGACTTTTCTGAGCACTCAAGCCTCAGTTGCAGGACAACACAAGATCAACTCAAACGTGCAGGAATCAATCAAAATACAACTTTGAGTAAACTAATGATGAGGGAACACTGTTGTAACAAACTCATTAAAGGCACTAACTCATTTTTATTGTTTTGAAACGTAGAACTAGTTGATGTTAAAGTCTTTAAATCTGTCACATGTATCGCTCACTTTGCTAATGCAGTCCCAACATCATGAGTTTAGAGGCACTTTTCACCAGCCAGTTTTGTCTCACGGTAAAGCTAGCAAACATTAGCATGCTAACAGACTGATGCTAACACACTTCCTTCTTATCGCAAAATAAAACGCTCAATAAACAGATGCACAGAAAGTGCTGTGGTCTCATTTTCACCCGATTAGATACTTTTATGATATATCTGTGCTGGAGCAACACAGATTTTACTTTATTACATACGAAAAAAATTGTCTCTATGTTTCAAAACGGTAAAAATCAGGTACAGCCCCTTTAAAGTTGATTAAACATAACATTTCCCCTTTAACAGACATGGCTTTTGTGAAACAGTTACGTACCATGCAGGCCTGAGAGAGCCTGTACTCCATTATGAGAACGTCCTTCAGACTGAGAGCGCCCCCTAGCTGCAGCTGCTTGAACGTCATCTTCAGAGAGGTGGGCGACATCCGCGACAGAGTCTACAACCAAACAAACTGCTATTAACAATATTTTATAAACCATAATCATTTTAGACGTTTTGCAATTAAATCTTTTAACGAACAGAACATTTGAGTTTGATGTCGCTGTGGTAGTAGACCCTTTAAATGCTGTGTCATCAAAATTCCAAAATGGAGGAAAAATGAAGCATGACTAATATATTTTCAATAATTCACTCACATCAGATCTAAATGCTAATGGTTTTGTCTCATTGTGTGCGGAAAAAGGCAACAAACTAGAATTCCCAGCGTAGAAATGCTAGTTAGTTTGCTTTTCTATTACGGAGGAAGGACAATAAACTATTATCTAGCTTTAAAGTCAACGTGGCATTTCAAATTCTGACTTTAATAATAATAATAATGCATCAAACTTGTATAGCGCTTTTTTGGACACTCAAAGACGCTTTACATAAACAGATAAAACAGACAAAACAACATAAATTTACATAAAAGCCAGTTTGAACAGGTGGGTCTTAAGGAGTGACTTTGAGTTTGGTGGGAGGGCACCTGTGTTAAATATTCATCACAGTTGACATTTGTGAAGTTGCAGTTTGTGAAGAACGTTTGGAAAAATAAAAGTTTAAAACGACAGGAAGTAGTTAGTGCCGATGAGTTCTAAAAAGGAATCCCTCTGTGATGTCATCAAAAAGCGACACAGCGTACAGTTGAAAATAAAGAGACAATCGCAAACACTCAACTGAAACATCTTTCCGACAGTTTAAACGGTCATTATCAGGTATTATTGTTTGTCAGATCAACTATTGTGTGATTTAATAAGATGTTGGCCCTTGTTTACAGTCTGGTTGCTATGGTAACAGATGTGGAATTACCTCTAACTGTGTCATATTTGCTGCCCATGTCAAACCAGGAAGTGACATTATACACTTTACGAAAACTGTCAAACTGGGGACAAATGTTTAATAAAATCTTAAATATAATTGTGTTCAGTACGTTTTAGTGAAATGTGACGTCATAAGAACTTTAAAATAATATTTGAACGCGGAAAAAGTATAATTTATCCTGAAGTATGTACTATATCTGTAGATAAAATGAAAAACAATCGTGGGTTCAATTTCTGTGAGTATTTGTCCAGTAAAACCAACAAATCTGTATTTTTCCTTAATCAAAAATGCCAAGAATTTATCATTATCGCCCATAAAATAAACAAATCATGTAAAATACAACAGTAAACGTCTTTAAAGCAGCGCTGATTCACTCACACTGGTGTCCATTTCCCAAAAAAATCTACATTTTTGATATTTTCTGATATTCTGAAGTAAATCTCAGTTGAAATCCCATTGTGTTCCATTTCATTTTTGGCTCCATTCAAGAATTTAGAACGTTTATGTTTACAAATCTTTAAGAGGTAATGCTTTATAATAAGACTCCTTAGTAAACTATTTATAAGGCGTTAATGAGCACTAGTTATTTGTTTAGAAGCGCTTAGACAATTATTAGTATTTGTAGATGACTTAAATACCCAATAATGTAAAAAACAAAAATAAAACATCAATCAAAACTTGTGTGTGTAAATAAACCGTGTACGAAATGTTTTAAGAGCGTTAATAAGCTGCTCGTTATAACTTTTAACTAAATTGTTCAATCTTTGGCTGCACGATTTGGGAAAAATATCAAATTGCGATTGTGATTAGATTCAATTTGCGATTTAGTTTTAAACAATACACAGCAAAAAAATGTAAATCTATTCAAGCTTAAAATGGCTTGAATTTATCATTTTTATCTGGATTTGAGTAGATTTGACTCGATGAGATTTAATTGTTGATGTGATGCAGAATATTTCACTGGTTTCAAGGTATTTCTGATGATCCTGCGATAATTTGACTTAAAATGAGAAAATATATTTGTCACTGAGGTAAGTAAAATGATCTTAACCACTGACAGATAATTTGGATTGAAATAAGAAATAATGTATTGAAACAAGTCAGAAATGGTTTGAAACAAGTAAAATAATCTAGTTCCATCAAATAAATCGTCTGAACTGATCTTAACGAGTCAAAACGTCTGAAATTCAGATTAATATCCTAAAATCAAGACATTTTAACTCATCTAGAACTTCATTATTTGCAGTGAAGGATTCTGTTCAAAGGAGAATTAACAAAAAGACAGAAAAAGGCCCCTGAAGTGACAAATTAGCGACATAATTAAATGTATTTCAGAACATATTTGTACAAATCTAAACAGGATGAGCCGTTTGGGATATGATAGCACCTCAACATTTGTAGCCTTTGCCATTTGCTAGCTGCGTCCATTAAAACTGCAATTTTGATTAATCGTGCGCCGTAATTCAATAACCAAGAGATAAATGCAAGTAAATGCCTTATAAGAGATAATAAACAAATAACTAGTGCTTGACACATTTTAAAAACAGACTAAATCTACAACACAGAATTGAGGAAATTATAGCTATGAATAAAAATAAGTTATTTTTACATTTCAAAAAATGGGAATTAATAATATGGGATTGAAAAAGTATGATTCTGAACTCTAAACAGTCTGCATCATTTTCTTATGTATAAATGTTTGCTAAATGATTATGAGGATCATGTTTGATTATAGTCAAATTAGTATATTATGGGAGGAGTCGATGGGAGAACTTCAAGCGTCCAGTATTATTCGTCTGTCTTGTGTCGTCTTGTGTTGTTTGTCAACTCGTCTTGTCTTTGTTGAATTGGTTTGTATTGTCCAACTTTGTCTTGTCGAGTGTTTTGTCCATTTTTTTTATTTTATTCATTATTATTTTCATACTTGTATGTTTGTTTGTTGGTTTTTTTGCAATTACAATTGAGTTGTTTATTTTTTATGGTCATTTTAATTTAAATTGATTAAAAAAAAAATGTTTGAATTATTAAATTGTAATCTGTATTATTTTTTGTTTGTTTGTTTGTGTTCTGTTATTTGTCTGTCTGGTATAAAAAATGGCACAGATGTAAGATGCAAAGAGCTGAATAAAAATAGTTAATTGCAAAAAAACAAAAAAAACAAATAACTAGTACTTTTTAAAGCTTTAGTTCAGAAAGGAACCTTATTGAAAGTGTTTCTGTTGTGGTAAATCTAGCAGCAGAACACACAACTAAATATTTAACTAATTGTTTCTAATATTTCATGTTTGACCATAACATTTCTCAACGTAAACTGTAAAATCTGAAATAATCACGACTCAGATTCAGGCTTTTCTAAAGTGTAAACAGAGACAAAGTGACGTATTAATATTTAATGTAAGAACAGAGAAAGGAAGAGCCACTGCATCAATGTTTTATCAGAGGCCATGAGTCCTGGTTTGGATCTCATTTAGTCCTGACTCCTGGTTTAAGCCAAATTCAGTTCTGGTTTAGGCCTGGTTCAGTCCTGAATTCTAGTTTAGTTCAGGTTTAGTCTTGACTCGTGGTTTAATTCTGGTTTGGCCCTAGTTTAGACCTACTTTAGTCCTGGTCCAGCACTGGTTCAGCCCTGGTTTAACCCTGGTTTAGTTTGATTTGGTTCCTTTATTTCAGTCCTAGTTGAGTCCCAGTTTGGTCAAGGTTAGTCATGGTTTACTCCTGGTTTAGTCCTGGTTTAGATCTGATTCAATCCATGTTTAGTCTTGAAACCTACACTTGGTTTAGTCCTGGTTTCTAGTTAGTTCAGGTTTACTCTTGACTCCAGGTTTAGTCCTGGTTCAACCTTGGTTTAGTCCTGATTTGGTCCTAGTCTAGTCCAGGTTTAGTCCCGCTTTAGTCCTCATTCAATTCATGTTTAACCCTGGTTTAGTCCTGATTTGGTCCTGTGTTTTTCAATCCAGGTAGAGTCCACAATTATCCATGAATCAATCCATCAATTCATGTTTTGACTTGGTTTAGTCCAGATTTCTACTTAGTTCAGGATTTGTCTTATCTCCTGGTTCAGTCCAGGTTTAGTCTTGATTCTTTCTCAGTCCTCCTAGTTGAGTCCAGAATTATCCATGGTTTAGTCCTGGTTTAGAACTGATTTAATACATGTTTAGACTTTGTTTAGACCTCGTTTAGACTTGATTCAATTCATGTTTAGACCTGGTTTAGACCTGGCTTAGACCCGATTCAATTCATGTTTAGACCTGGTTTAGTTCTGGTTTAGACCCGATTCAATTCATGTTTAGACCTGGTTTAGTTCTGGTTTAGACCTAATTCAATTCATATTTAGACCTGGTTTAGTCCTGATTCAATTCATATTTAGACCTGGTT
>CM033633.1:5685067-5695067 GCA_019453435.1 Rhinogobius similis
CTGGGTTTGGATTTGATTTTCTGACATAAAATGGAGCGCATTCGTCAGTTTGTTCTCACCTGGTTTTGATACGAGTCCAGCACTTTAGCGACGTCTTCCGCTGAGGGACACTTCACCAGCTCCTGCTCCAGATCCGACATCTACGAGACACAGGTTTATGACGGGACGGAAGGAAAACACTTTAAATGCAAAAAAAGAAACGTAATCTCTAACATAACAAGTCGATAAGCTCAGCCCAGAGGCGTGAACACTAGGGATGTAACGATACCGCCGATAACGTGATATCGTGATAGTAAAAATCACAGTATCGTATCGTATCAATATCGTTGTCGTCGTCAAATTATGATATGAAAAACAGCATGTCTACGTGAAAAAAAAAACAATTATTTAGCCTGCTCCGTTAGATTAAAAAGCATTATTGAGTACAAATTATTACGGTAAAATGCGCACTATTGAGCGCTTCTGAGTATTCGTTTCTACACGTGCGCGGGCCGGTCGGGTCGAATCATGCAGCAAATTACCCCGAGTCGGGTTCGGACAGTACGTGCGCGGGCTCGGGTCGGGCTTGAATTTTTGAGCCCGATCTAAACTCTACCCTAGAGGCCGCTCCCGGAAAAATACATAAATTAGTATTTACCTTATTCTGCCCCGCCCACTTTTGCCGTTTTTTGCACTTTTGTTGTAAACGCACTTCCGTTTGACGAGAACTCCGTTAAAGTTAATGACGAACGAGGGAAAAGCCTCACCGCTAAAATGTTACATAAAGTAGATTGATTTGTGTAAAATGTTTAATGAACACGAGCAACAACAAGTCACAACGCAACGATTTCCTGAAAACGTCTTTTTAGTCCAAGTAGAACTTATTTTCTGTTGAGCTCGTCTGCTCTGTGTGAACTACAAAGGAAACAAGACGGCGGCATGTACGACAACTTCAGGAATAAGATGAATAAGCCGCAGGGTTGAAATCATGAGAAAAAAGTAGCAGCTTATAGCCCACATTTTACGGTACTATTATTAATAAGAAATAACAAGGTACAAGACAGAATACATAGCAGTCATTATTGTTGTTCCTGACATCACTTGAAAATTGCACTTTAGAGTTGCCATGTCTGATCATTTCTATTATTCTGGTTCTAAAATATGACAATAACGACCTAATAATTAACGGCAGGAGCATGTTACATTGTCAGTCACGTTATTACGAACAGGGATGCATCATTTTGAGCTTGTCTATAATATCGCAAACATATCGTGTCGTGAGATTTGCATATCGTTACGTCCCTAGTGAATACAGTAGAGCAGGGGTGTCCAAACTTTTTCCATCGAGGGCCACATAGTGAAATATTTACGAAGCGGAGGGCCACAAATCAACCGTAAAACGTTAAAAAAGCTGCATTTATCTGATGTTTTAAGCTCCACCACATCATCTACATTCAGTCTCATTGCCTTAACATCAGGTCTGTGTCGCACCAAAATGTTAGTTATTTAGGTCAGAATTGTAGAAAATCTGAAATGTGCTGTAAATAGTACTTATCAGGACAATGTGGGCCAGTTCACCAGGAAGCCTGAGGGCCAAGAAAAATTGGTCTGAGGGCCACATTTGGCCCCCGGGCCTTAGTTTGGACATGCCTGCAGTAGAGCCTTAATTTTCAACCAGTGTGCCGGGGAACACCAGTGCGCCTTGAAGTTTTTCCCGGTGTGCCTTGAAAAATGTCCAATTTGAGTTAACAGGTTCACAAATGTGGATGTAAATAAGTAATAATTGAAGTGTCTTGAGCAACTTCTGCACCAAAAAATAATATAAAACCACCACTACTGCCAAATTTAAAGCACCAGACAGTAGCACAAACATGATTTGGCTCATTACATGCCATATTTTATTCACTAAATGGTCTGAATTGGTCATGTTTTTGTAGGTGGTGTGCCGTGCCATCTTTTAAACCTAAACCTGTGCTGCAGCTTGAGAAAGGTTGAAAAACACTGCAGTAGAGAATAATTGTAGCTTAGATTTTCAGTGTTTTCTTTTGTTTTTTTTACCTTGTTTGAATCTACGAAGTGCGTGGCGACTCCGGCCCGATGCACGTCCCGTCCTTTGAGTCTGAACCCGGTCAGCGCCAAAAACAAACCCAGCTTTCCCTGCAGCCTCGGAAGAAAGTACCCTCCCCCAACGTCCGGGAACAAACCTGGGGCAACAAAGAAAACAAGTTTATTTGTAGAGCACAAATCGTACACAAGGCAATTTAAAGTGCTTTACATAACAGGAAAAGTTGCATTAAAATCACAAAACACAAAAAGACAGAATCATTTTAAAATAAAGCGCTTTAAAAGAGAAGAGTGCAGCAGGAGGCCGGTCCATGTTTAGTCCTGACTCTGGCACCAGCAGGAGGCCGGTCCATGTTTAGTCCTGACTCTGGCACCAGCAGGAGGCCGGTCCATGTTTAGTCCTGACTCTGGCACCAGCAGGAGGCCGGTCCATGTTTAGTCCTGACTCTGGCACCAGCAGGAGGCCGGTCCATGTTTAGTCCTGACTCTGGCACCAGCAGGAGGCCGGTCCATGTTTAGTCCTGACTCTGGCACCAGCAGGAGGCTGCATAATAATAATAATAATATAACTATTACAGGTGACAGAAAAATCCAAAATGTGAAAATTTGAAGTTGAAGCTCATTTTAAAAAGTAAAAAAAAAAGAAAAGACTGGCTAAAAAAGTGTTTGTAATCTTTAAAAATGATTATATTTCTGCCTTTTTGTGATTCATTTTACAGTCCGTTCATGTTTTGTGCAATACTTGAACCTCAACCAAGACATTTACAAACAGATTTAGTCAAATTTCTGATGCTTTGTCATAAAATAGTCTGAATATCATCAGGATAATCACAAACAAAGTGCATAAACAATACACTTCATATTAAAGTTTTATGTATTTTCAAAGCAACAATTTATATTCCATTTCCCGCTTCATAATGACTCCGTTCCTGTTCACCAGCTTTGTGTGAAATTGCGGTGTCAGAATCAGATGTGACTTTTTCAGGAGTGAAGTTTAAATATTACCGAAAGTATCATAAACAAATATTAGCTTTAGCGTCAGAGCTGAAAGGACGCAGCTGTCCTCAAACGCAGGAAACAACTAAAGGTCGAGGCGCGCGTCAGCATTTTCACGGTTTATAACATTTAAACTAAGGATGTGCAAGAAAGGACACATATTCTGCATTATTTGTATCGTTAAAGTGCGTATGACAGGTTTTAACGATTTTCTAATTTTGATTTTATTTGGTGTATTAATAAGTATTGTACATAAAAAATATTGTTTTACACCGATCAAGTCATGGTTTGTGGAGAAAAGCTGAACAATCTGTTTAAAATTACAGGAAGTAAAAAAAACGATGACGTCACACCGGGGAGACTCATTCCATCCAAAGGTTACGCATAATTTAACCAAAAGAAACAACTTATTTTACCCGTAAAACATTAATTCAACAAAATAAAGGCGTTCGCATATATTTTGATTTGTCGGACAAAAAAAATCTCTGACATTAATTGAGTTTTTTGAGTGTACAAAGTCATTTCCTAGTGTGATGTCATCATTTACAACCAGGAAGTGATATTACAAAACTAAAAAAATTGATCAAATTGATAAAATGTATACTTATTTTTAGCAAAACTTTAAATATATTTATCTTACCTGTATTTTAGGTACATGAGTAGTATAACCTGTCAGAGGCCCTTTAATGTTCTTTAAACGTGATCTCATGCTTTAGAAATAAAAAATTAAAAAACATGTCTTTCTCTCAGTCAGATGTTGCCTCATCAGGATTCAGTGTTTGCGCTCCATCTACAGGCAGCAGGGGGAATTACCGTGGGGAAATAAACCGATTCACAACGAGTCTGCAATGATTTATGGACTCAAAAACAGTGCAGGAGACCTTAAGAAATCTACTTTTGATGTCACAAAGGCGAGAAACTTGAAACCAGGTGTTTTTGTGAGGCTCACAGAAGGAGCAGAGAAGAGGAGCTCATGAAACCAGCGTGAGAGAAACACTACTCCAGCTGTGTCTTTGATGAGGAATGATGTTAGAAAAGCTCAAAAGAGTTAATTTTTCATATTACGTGTCCTTTAAAGTCTACATGACAGGTTCTCCAACCTTTTTATCACCGGAGGGCACTTGTGGACAATTTTACTGCGGCTTTACATCTGTGAAGTTGCAGTTTATCATAACAAACGTAATCCACTGTGTACCTGTTTTTCTTTCAAAATAGTCCAGGGGCTTGTCTTTTAAAAATCTGCGCTTGCTACATTGCCTCTATTAGCGCTGTAGGTATTGAAGATAATCTGAAAAACTGTTAGTTGCAACCCTCATTCGTCCAGGTGTGGTCCATCGTAGAAGGGATTTCAGAGGTTGTCATCCGGACGTTGTTTGAAGATCGAGACGTTTCGACTCTTATCCAAAAGTCATTGTCAATCAGAGAGCTGGTCTGTGAACTCAGGATTATATGCTTCTCTAAGTAGTGAGAGTCCTGCCCCCAGGGAGGAGTCACTGAACACCTGTCTTTGTTTGGAAAATTGTTTGTTTGTCACCTGAAACTCGATAATTGGCCTGTCTTTGTTAGTTTAATAGTTGGCCCTGCCCAGTTTCACCTGTGGCTAAGGTCTATTATTGTCTTAGGTCTATTGTTCTATTGATAGCTGGCTGTTGCTCCCTCCTCACTGCTGATGACCTCATTAGCATTTGACTGGTCTATTGATTTGGATCAGAGTTTTGGACTTTTGGATAAAAGTTGAAACGTCTCGATCTTCAAACAGCGTCCGGATGACAACCCCTGAAACCCTTTCTACGATGAACCACACCTGGACGAATGAGGGATTATATCGACAAACCCTATATTTTGTTTTAACCACCTGATAAAAGCTCCTAGACGTGTAATATATAAAAAGAAAGCTATAATTCATTCAGCCTTTAACATTCTGGGACGAATCAGGAGGCGTAAATTATACTTCTATAAGCAATATGTCTGGACGTTTTAACTTTGTTTCATGTCCCTAAATCTGATTTTTTTGTGATATGGGCTTCATCTTTGAAAAATGAATTGTCAATTAAAACGACAAATGCTCAGTCAACTGTCTATTTTATTTTAATGTATTTATTCACAACAAAATATCACTTATAAATCAGAAAACTACAGTCTCAGCTTCCCAAAGAGTCCAGACGTTTGTTCAATCTCCAAAGAAACAGCTTCAGTTTGAATTTGGGGCTCATTTTAGTCGGACAATTTAGGGAAAATCAGTCGGAGTGATTATTAATTAATTAAATATTCATGCAAAGTCCTAAATGAATATTGCCCGAGCACAATCACATCAAACATGTCACAAAATGGTCTCTGTTCAGATCGGTTTCTGTCAAAGAGAGATAGAGAGAGGATTATGGACGTGACCTGATTCAGACCAATGTAATATCATAAAAGTGTGGGATTATTGTTGGTTTCTGTAAATCCAGACACAGCGGGAGCCCGGGGTGAAGCCTTTAGGTGTGCGAGGCGATTGGCTCGGCAGATTATGACTTCGATTACTGCGGGACCGTTTTATTTTAGAGAAATGTGACAAAGCGCGATTCATGTTTGAGTGATCCTGGATTGCTCTGCGTTTGAGTTCAGTATTCAGGGGTTTTAGAATGATGAGAAGTTAGGACGATTAACTCTTCAAAACAAAATGCGTTTGTCTTTTGAATGGGTCCTCAAAACGGCATCATAAATCTAGGAATGGGACGATAAACAATAATATCATTTATCGTGATAAAAAGGGAAGACAATAATTTTAAAGATACCGTAGAATGCAGACTATTGAGCACTCCCGAGTATAAACTGCACCAGCCATATTTACAAAGAAAAACAACTTTGTACATACATAAGCCGCACCTGACTATAAGCCGCGGGTGTCCACGTTGAGACATTTCCGTTGCCGGGCCGTGCCGGTTCAGGAAGAGCACGCGCACGAGACAGAGGCGCGCACGTGACAGAGGCGCGCACGTGACAGAGGCACGCACGTGTTTTGTAACATGCGCTCCACGCGAAAGAGCCCGGTGTGCATAATAAGTGCACACCGGTGGTCAAAATATGTGGTCAAAGTATGTTACGTGGGAAAAGACGCCTGAAAGTGTGCAGCTGCTACACGGAGCAGAGGAGAGAGAAAAAGAGAGCGCAACGTTGGAGAAAGAGCAGGAGGAGAGCTCATGTGGGCCAGCGTCGGTGGAGGAACAGGCCCCTCTGGTACAGGAGACGTCCCGTTGGTGCAGGTAGAACACTAAACACGTAGTTACTTACTTATTCTGCCCATAAACCTCTGCTCGGAACTTAGTTTACGTAACTCGGTTCTGGTTCGGACACACGTGCGCGGCCGGTCGAATCACGCAGCAAATGACTCTGAGTCGGGTTCGGACAGCACCCGCGCGAGTCGGGTTCGGGTCGAATCGTGCCCAGGTCGGGTTCGGACAGTACGGCGCGGGCTCGGGCAGGTCGGACTTGAATCTTTGAGCCTGATCTAAACTCTACCCTAGAGCCTGTTCGCGAAAAAATACATAAATTAGCCGCATCGCTGTATACGCCGCAGGGTTGAAATCATGAGAAAAAAGTAGCGGCTTATAATCCACATTTTACGGTAATCGCCATTTTGTCATTCAAATGATTATTTCTATTGTACATTGAAACTTTTTGAATACATTTTCAACAAAATAAAGATAAAATAAGCAAACTAAAGCCTTCTAGATGGAGAATATTTATGAATTAAGTGCCTTATTGATTAGAATCACATTTATACAATAGTTTTAATGAACCTTTAACTTAATTATGCAGTTATCTTTTTTATAAACATCTTTAGGTACAAGTTTAATGTCTGTATTGTCCAGATTATGACTAATAATTGTCACTGAAAGGTTGAACAAAGGTTGAATAAAATTGTAACTAAACCCTGAACTTGACTAAAATAATGACATTTTATGAAAGAGTATGGTCTTAGTTCCAAGTTTAGGCCTGGTTTAGCTCTGGTTACAGCTCTATTAATGAAACTGTTTTGTTTTGTTATAGTTTGGAAATAAAAAACATAATAATTTCTCACCGATCCCAGTCTCGGGCATCGCAAACAGTGTCTTCTCTGTGGCGACTCTGAAGCGACCGTGAACCGACAGACCCACTCCCTGAAGGAGAAAGATACGACATACATCAATGAAACTAGAAATAAAAAGCATAAAAATCTATAGGTCATTGAAAAAACATGAACACAAATTAAGTAAATACAAAACGACAGCAACGGGAACAAAAACTGAGAAGAAAAACTGTGAAAAAAGCTAAAATTAAAGCTAAAAGTTTAAGCCAACGCTTCAAAACATCGAATTTTGTTACCACCTGGTGATGTCACAAGTTGGAACAGACTGTTTTGAGCTATGGTTCTGGACGACATGGCGACTGTTTTCCTCGTTATCGTGTTTAGAGGCAGAAATGCGCAGAACAAGTGATTTAAGGATTTAAAGTAGAGCTAATTCACATTTTTACCTTTTTAAACGTCCGTGTGGTGGTTGCAAATGTATTTTCGGGGTGTTTGAAGCCCCCGCCGTCACCCCCTGCTGTCTCTTTTTTGTATTTGGTGACATGAAATGTTTTTGTATGTGATTGTACTTCCTTATTTCAACAAAAAGAAAGGAAAAACTGGTAGTGTATTTTCACAAGAGAGCTGCAGGGGGGGCTCTGTCGCTGAAATGATTTAGTTCTGCTTTAAAACAGCAGAAATTCCTCGGGTAAGTGACGTAGAAAATCTGAAAAAACGTCAGCGATCGAGGGAGTTCAGCAGGAAGTGTTTTTGACAGTCAGAGGGAGCGGATTTTCTAGAGACAGAGAGAAAGAGAGTGAGAAAGAAAGAGAGAGAAGGAGAGAGACAGAGAGCGCGAGAGAGAGAGTGAAAGAGAGAGTAAGAGGGAGAGAGAGAGAAAAAGAGAAAGGCAGAGGTAAAAGAGAGAGAAAGAGAGAGAGACAGTGAGAGAGAGTGAGAAAGAGAGAGTAAGAGGGAGAGAGAGAAAAAAGAGAAAGAGAGAGAGACAGTGAGAGAGAGGGAAAGAGCGCAAGAAGGAGAAAGAGCAAGAGTGAGAAAGAGAGAAAAAGAGAAAGACAGAGGAGAAAAGAGAGAAAGAAAAAGAGAGTGGGTAAGAGGGTAAGAGAAAGAGAGGGGAAAAGCGAGAGAATGAGAGAAAGAAAAAGAAAATCTGAAAAAACATCAGCGATCAAGGGAGTTCAGCAGGAAGTGTTTTTGACGGTCGGGAGGGAGAGGATTTTCTAATTAGCATTCATCAAAACAGCGTGAATGAAGCTAAATGTAACAGCTCCAGGTGTGTTTTGACAATAAAACATTGTCAGAACAGGGTTAAAAGCTCAAAAAAGTGTCCTATGTGTCCTTTAAATGATGTTTTTTAGTAACAGAGCTTAGTTTTCTGCTCCATCTTCATTATCAGCTCCTCAGACCTGGTGCTGATGGATAAAGCGCCCATAAAAGCAGAGGTTCTGTTCTGACGCCGTGAGAGACAGAGAGAGAGAGCGAGAGACAGAAAGAGAGAGAAAGAAATAGAGAGAGGGAAAGAGCGCGAGAAGGAGAAAGAGCAATAGAAAGAAAGAAAGAAAAAGAGAGAGAGCGAAAGAAAGAAGTGAAGGAGAGGGAGACAGAGAACGAGAGTGAGAGAGAGCGAGAGAGAGAGTGAGAGAAAAAGGAAAAGAGCGCAAGAAGGAGAAAGAGCAAGAGAGAGAGAGAAAAAGAGAAAGACGGGGGAAAAGAGAGAAAGAAAAAGAAAATCTGAAAAAACATCAGCGATCGAGGGAGTTCAGCAGGAAGTGTTTTTGACGCTCAGAGGGAGAGGAACAGGGTTAAAAGCTCAAAAAAGTCACTATAGCAGAATATGTGTCCTTTAAATGATGTCAGTGCTTAGTTTTCTGCTCCATCTCCATGATAAGCTCCTCAGACCTGGTGCTGATGGATAAAGCGCCCATAAAAGCAGAGGTTCTGTTTTGATGCCATGAGAGAGAGAGAGAGAGAGCGAGAGAGAGAGAAAGAAAGACAGAGAGAGAGAAGGAGAGAGAGAGAAAGAGACAGAGAGAGAGAGAGACAGAGAAAGAAAGAGAGAAAAGGAGAGAGAGAGAATGAAAGGGAGAGAGAGAGAGAAAGAAAGAATGAGAGAGAGAAGGAGAGAGAGTGAAAGAGAGAGAGAGAGAGCACGAGAGGGAGAAAGAGGGAGAGAAAGAGAGAAAAAGAGAAAGACAGAGGGGAAAAGAGAGAAAGAAAACGAGAGTGGGAAAGAAAGCAAGAGAAAGAGAGAGAGAGGGGGGGAAAGAGAGACAGAACGAGAGAAAGAAAAAGAAAATCTGAAAAAACATCAGCGATCAAGGGAGTTCAGCAGGAGGTGTTTTTGACGCTCGGAGGGAGAGGAACAGGGTTAAAAGCTCAAAAAAGTGCCCTATGTGTCCTTTAAATGATGTCAGTGCTTAGTTTTCGGCTCCATCTCCATGATAAGCTCCTCAGACCTGGTGCTGACGGATAAAGCGCCCATAAAAGCAGAGGTTCTGTTCTGACGCCTGATGTGCCCTGAGTCCTTATAAGTTCATGCGTGAAGCTTTTATATAAACGGCCGAAGTGCGAGCGGATGAGTTTACACAGACTGGCACCGGGACACGAACCAGGAGTTTGTGTCATTGAGCTCGGAGTCGTTGGGTTTTATTTGTGGTGATATTATTAATGATGCGGCTTTAATTCTGCCAAAATGTTCTCTTGTCAAACCTAATAAAAAGTATTAGTCTCATAATAATAATAAGACATTCATTTAGAACTAATTTATTCCATACAGACTAAGCAGACGCTTCACTGACCGCGGTGCAAAAGTGCAGAGATATCAGCTTTTATCCTTGTTTGAAAGTTTAAAACCAGGATTAAACCAGGGCTAAACCAGGATTAAACCAGGGCTAAAACCAAGGCTAAAAC
>CM033633.1:5700067-5727336 GCA_019453435.1 Rhinogobius similis
AGCCCTGGTTTAGCCCTGGTTTATTCCTGGTTTAGCTCTGGTTTAGCCCTGGTTTAGCTCTGGTTTAGCCCTGGTTTAGCTCTGGTTTAGCTCTGGTTTAGCTCTGGTTTAGCTCTGGTTTAGCTCTGGTTTAGCCCTGGTTTAGCTCTGGTTTATTCCTGGTTTAGCTCTGGTTTAGCTCTGGTTTAGCCCTGGTTTAGCTCTGGTTTAGCTCTGGTTTAGCTCTGGTTTAGCCCTGGTTTAGCCCTGGTTTAGCCCTGGTTTAACCCTGGTTTAGCTCTGGTTTTGCGTTGGTTTAGTCCTGGTTTATTCCTGGTTTAGCCCTGGTTTATTCCTGGTTTATTCCTGGTTTAGCTCTGGTTTAGCCCTGGTTTATTCCTGGTTTAGCTCTGGTTTAGCCCTGGTTTAGCCCTGGTTTAGTCCTGGTTTAGCTCTGGTTTAGCTCTGGTTTAGCCCTGGTTTATTCCTGGTTTATTCCTGGTTTAGCTCTGGTTTAGCCCTGGTTTAGCCCTGGTTTAGCTCTGGTTTAGCCCTGGTTTATTCCTGGTTTAGCTCTGGTTTAGCCCTGGTTTAGTCCTGGTTTTGCCTTGGTTTAGTCTTGGTTTAACCCCGGTTTAGTCCTGGTTCAGTTCTGGTTTACTCCTGATTTATCACTGGTTTGACCCTGGTTTAGTCCTGGTTCAGCCCTGGTTAATCCTTATTTAGCCCTGGATTAGCCCAGGTTTAGTCCTTGTTTCGTCTTAATTTAGTCTTGGTTTACCTGTGGTTTAGTCATGGTTTGTCAACATCAAATTTTGAACTTAACCCAGAACAAAACCAGGATTAGACCAGGGCAAAACCAGGACTAGAACAAGACCAAATAAAGTCTTGATCAGGAAAAAAACAGGACCAATCCAGAAACGTGAAGACACCCAAGGCTTAGTTAACTCCTGATCCACTATTTGATTAGTCCTGATTTAGTCCTAGTTTAGTCCCACTTTTAGGCCTGGTTTAATCCAAAATTTCGGCCTGGTTTAGTTCTGGTCCTTCTTGAGCCAGTTCTAAGCCTCTGTCAGCTCCTTTAAAATGAACATTTCTATCATTTGACCTTCACTAGAACAGCTTTTTGTTTTTGATTAAAAACTACTTGAAAACATATCTTCCTGCGGACAGACAAGTGGTTGACCCTCCACTAGAAAAGTTACACAGTGCACCTTTAAATGAGACAGGGACTGGTTCAGAATAACTGGATGAAACACAGAACTCACCCCTCCCATTGTGATGCCATCGATCAGAGCGACATAAGGCTTTTTACACGTTCCTGAAAGAAAAAAAACATTATGCAACTTTTTTTTTTATTATAGTTTTAACATTGTTTACAGAGTTCATTTTCTACTTCCAACGAAAGTACTAAATATATCTCAGTTGCTTTAACAATTGGTGCATTTTTCTTCCTTTTACTCACATTGTAAAGGCAGAAGTAACAGCTCCATTTTGTGTGATCTGATAAGTCACTGTTGAGAAATCTCTATCGCTAAAAGGACCTTGTTGTTAGTGATAACCTTTAACTTGGTCATATTCTTGTTTCCATGGTGATACGTATGTCCAAAGCATGAATAATCCACGCAAAACATTAACTTTTTCTCAATGGAATTAAGAAAAACTATAACTTCTTACAGATTAAATAGTAGATAGGTAGATGCATGTTTTATTATATTCTGCATGACTTGTGCTGTTATTTTCTTACTTACTTTGGAGACTTTACTTTTAGAATTTAAAATTGTGTGTATAAAAGTATCTCTACATCTCTACATATAAAAGTCTACATCTACATCTCTCAGTCCATCATTCCTCTCTCAGTCAGGCGTTCCCTCGTCAGGATTTACTGTTAAAGCTCTGTCTACTGGCAGCAGAGGGAATTACCAGGGGGAAATACACAAAAGCTAGCTTGCTCAGAACGACATTTATGGACTTAAAAACAGCACAGGAAACCTCCAGATCTCTGCCTTTGACTTCGCTCGAGCTCATAGCAGGATTAATTTAAAGGTCCCATATTCTGCTATTTTCCCCTTCACACAGTCTGTTCTAAGGGCTTTGTTGATACATTTTTGCGTTGTGTAATATCCATAACATAACAGTTTCCAAAAAACACCCATTTCTTGGACTGGCCCCCCTCCTTGTAAAAGCAAACGGCTCACTCTGAGATCTGACCCCCCCAAACAGAGAGCAGGCTGCCTCCCCCGCCCAACCCACGCACCTCCCCCTCCCAACTCATGCCAAAGCCTAGAGCGGAGATGGTGCATGCGCCGTGTGCTCCGGTAAACAGCGATACACAAACACTGAATAAACATTTTCTCGTCCTGACGGTGCGTCGTGCTGAGTCCTACGTCCTGGATCTGACCTGGAGTTTGACGTGCTCCAGTGCCTCGACGACGGACGTTGCCGTTTGGTAAATAACAAGCTAACTCTTCTATCTATCGTATCCATCGTGTAATTACTGTGTAGCATTAGCATTAGCTGTTTTTATTCTTGCGGCTGCGCGCTTCCTGGAGGCGTGGCTTAAACACCGCGTCATCCTGGTGAAGCCGCGTCATCTTAGTGAGGAGCCCCCGTCTGCTGCTCAGCCGCGGGGGACGGAAAAGACAGTTCTCTAGTGAAAACATGAGGGAATCAATCAAAAAACCACTTTGGGCACAACATACGAGGCCCAAATAGCACTGTAGGAAGGTTAAAACCTCTGAAAAGTCCATTTTGCATGTTATGGGACCTTTAATGAAACATGTGTGAATGAAGCTAAATGCAACTCCAGCCGTGTTTTTGATGAAAGAACAATGTTAGAACAGGGCTATTATTGGCTTTTGAGCATTATCTTGAGTATTTTTACGAAAAAATAAAACGTTTTTACAGAGAACAATAACTTTATCATTGTCTTAGGAGATGCCATATTAACTTAGCTGTGGCTCCATCTACTGACTGCAGAGGGAATTACACAAATGCTAAATGCAACTCCAGGTGTGTATTTGTCCTTTAACATTTAGATTTTTTATGCTGATTATCCAACTAAAAAGCATCAAACGGCTTGCTTTGGGTTGCCAGATTCTACGTGTAAAACCACTCACCGATGGCGTGGTTCAGGATGTACTCGTCCCTAAAGAAGTCTTCAGCCAGAGGATCGCCCACTTTGCCTGCCTCGGTCACAGCTGAGGACCAAAATAAAACATGTCGACATATTTAAACTCAAACCCCAGACAAGTAAATAAATGTAGTTTTAATTTGCCTGGTCACCTCTGATGTCTCCTCCGGCACAAAACGCTTTTCCTCCGACGGCTTTGATGATCACCAGGTCTGTGTCGCTGTCCGCCTCCCATTTCTACAAAACACATTCACAAAACCAGTTCACGTCAGGTGTCGGACCATTGAGCTTCATACAAATTAGGGCTGAAACAAACAATTATTTTGCTAATCAATTAAACAGTTTGTTTTTTTAGATTACAAAAGGTCTGTAAATATAAAATGTTGACAGATAAAGTGTAGATAAAGCTTAAGTGACGTTGATGGAGGCCACGCTGATGAAGTAAATTCTAGATAAAACAGTTTTTCCATGTATTTTCTGTGTCTCGTTTTGATAATTCATGTCTCAGTGTGATGTAGGTTGAGCCGAACAAGGCAGCAAAACGGTGGTCCACATTGTTTTTACTTTTTTTCAATAACAAACAAAGTGCAAAAGTGCATAGTGCAAAGACAAACGCAGGAGACAGCTTCACCTCCAGCAGCAGAGACAGTTGTGGTGTTTTCCAGGCGCCTTTTATACTCCTCCACTAACTGGGTAAAACCAGTTCTAACGAGCAGGGATGCTTAAAATACCAGCTCTCAAACAGCCCTCTAAAATCCCCTGAAATCATAATAAACCCATAAACCATAACTATACTATACACATATAGACACAGACAAACCCCACCAAACACCACGACCTGTAATTAAATCCCTTAACACCTTAAAACCCCTGTCATGCCCCCCCTACACTTCACTTCCTCTGCCTTGGTCTGGCCCGGAACCTTCTTAAGGGGACTCGTTCCTGGGGGGAGCCCTTTGGCACCTGGACACAAGGACAGAGGAGGTAAGTAGACATGATAAAAACCATTCACTACAAACACAGCAAACTACACTAACACACAAACACTTAAACACTGTTAATGCACTACTATTGCACATATCCCATTATAATTAGCTGTCTCCTTTCTCCTCCAGGACCAGCAGCTTCAATTAAAGTGCCACTGTGCTCCGGATCTAAAATTGGACTAAAAGGACAGACATTAATTCAATAAATACATTTAAGATTGTTTTGTGCAATAGTCTTTTTTTTTAAAGTGCAATTTGGTTAAAATGCTGTGTGCTATTAAAGTGTCAAATGCAATTTAAAGTGCTTATAGTGAAGTGAAGGTGCTATGTGTAACAAACCGCTGCTTTGTTACACTCAGACAGAGCAGTAAATACATAAAAATGAAACACAAAGGGTAGAAATGCATTGTATTTTGATTAAAAACCTGTTTAATCTGTATTTTACTTCCACAGTTTGGCCTCAAGCAACATCACTTTAGCTTTAGCTTCACTTTATCCGTAAAAAAAATTTAAATTTACAGGTATTTTGCATATTTTGTTTACCTTCAGCTGTGGATAAATGCTCCGGACCATGTTGTGGTTGAGCGCGTTGAGGACTTTGGGCCGGTTCATGGTGATGACTCCGGCGCGGCCCACTTTCTGCAGCAGCACGTCGGGCTCAGGCTGCGACGACATCTGAGCAAAACAGACCACATTAAAACGACAGATATTATGCATCATTTGTTTTCTTATTGGCCTTTAAACAAACTCTTGAGTGTCTTTGCGTTGACGTCTCATGTTTTAGAACGAAAAATAAAATGTATCGACCTTATTCTGCCCCACCCACTTTTGCCGTTTTTTACACTTTTGTTGTAAACGCACTTCCGTTTGACGAGAACTCCGTTAAAGATAATGACGAACGAGGGAAAAGTCTCGCCGCTAAAATGTTACATAAAGTAGATTGATTTGTGTAAAATGTTTAATGAACACGAGCAACAACAAGTCAACAACGCAACGATTTCCTGGTCAGTCTGAAAACTGCTTTTTAGTCCATGTAGAACTTATTTTCTGTTGAGCTCGTCTGCTCCGTGTAAACTAGAACGGAAACAAGACGACGGAAACAAGACGGCGGCGCGTACGACAACTTCAGGAATAATGTGAATAACTTTATCACAGCCTTGGGAGACGCCATTAGGGCCGTCACTAACCATTATTTAGCCCTGAACATGTGTCAGTCACACGCTATAATCATGTGCAATATAATTTAACATACTATTAATACACTTTTACCTCACTATAGTCACTTACTGTATATAACATACACTTAAGCCACTTTATTTGCCATTTTTACTATTTATTCCCAGACAGCCACCTACTGTAAATAAGAGTGTGCACTTTATACTTTATATTGTATTTATATTACCATGTTTAGTCATTATTTATCCTATTTTTATTGCATGCACCTATTTCATTCATTCCTGTTCTAAACTGTGTGTTGCAACATTGGAATTTCCCCATTGTGGGACAAATAAAGGATCTCTTATCTTATCTTATCTTATTTTAGTAGTCGACTGGTCAAACAATTATTTCCACTGAATATTTAAACATTAGAAATACATGCTCAGCCAAATAAAGGTTGACATATGGTGAGGCTTCTACATATAGAATATTTATGAATAAAGTGTATTATTGGAAAAAATCTAACATAAGATAAGATAAGAGATCCTTTATTTGTCCCACAATGGGGAAATTTCAATGTTGCAACACACAGTTTAGGACAGGAATGAATGAAATAGGTGCATGCAATAAAAATAGGATAAATAATTACTAAATGGTAATAAAAATACAATATAAAGTATAAAGTGCACACTCTTATTTACAGTAGGTGGCTGTCTGGGAATAAATAGTAATAGTAAAATCTGCAATAATCTCTTTTCGTTGACATTTTGATGTATTAATGTCATTGTCTTTGTTATAAAAGGTCTTTTGACATGTGTTACCATAAGTCGATTATCAATTTTTATCATTGATTAGTTTTTATTATATTTTATTTTATGTTACACGATTAGTCGATTCATTGTTGCGGCCCTTGATGCCATATTAACTTAGCTGTGGCTCCATCTACTGGCCACAGAGGATATTACATGTGTGTGCTAAGCTTATGCAGATGCAGCGATCGTGTTTAGATGGAGGAAATGCTCAGAGTCTGGTGAGGATTTTTGGACTTAAAAACAGAAAAGGGAGAGGATTTTCTAACCAGGATTCATCAAACGAGCGTGAATCAAGCGAAATGCTTGCCTGACCAGCCAGGCCCTGTAAAGAAGTCTGTCAAAACGTGTAGGGACTGGCTGGTCAGGCAAGCGAAATGCAACTCTAGGTGTGTTTTGGATGACGGAACAGTGTTAGAACACAATTTTTAAAAAAAAGTCAATTTTGCATAGTATTTGTCCTTTAAATACATAACATTTTACTTCAGCGTACATTCACAGGGACGTAGCAACATCAGAAGAAAACAAGATAAACACATTTTACAAGATACACAGGTAAGGGACCTGTGTGAAGTTGGCCCCCCCGTAGTGTGCGATTGACCCCAAAATGGTGTCAAACGTTTGTGCATCGTTTGTGCATCGTTCGTGCTTAGTTTTTGAGTTATTGATCACTGATTGGCACAAGTATACAGTTACCCCAAACTGTCCAATTTTGTGAGATATTGATTATGGATTATGGACATTTTGGAAATATGGATAACCTCAATGCACTGCTTTCTCCATATACTGCATATATACATATACATTCAAGTTAGTCTTAAATAACAGTTTTATATAATATTCAGGTATTGACAGATTGTCCATATGAGTCCATATATGTTCAATCAAGATTGCACCTTTTTATTCATATGTTAAAATAATTAAAATAGTCTAAATAAATACCCTTAACTCTTTAATTGTCTACATTTGGCCCTAAAGTAGTTTTATTTCATAGGCCAAATAACACCAAAAGTGCATTATTAATTGATAAGATTGAGACAGACAGAATTGATAAGATGATAGGTGGATCAAATTAATTTTAAACTGATAGATGTGACAAGTTGATGAATTGCTGTTGAATTATATGTGGACACATATGGACAATCTGTCAATACCTGAATATTATATAAAACTGTTATTTAAGACTAACTTGAATGTATATGTATATATGCAGTATATGGAGAAAGCAGTGCATTGAGGTTACCCATATTTCCAAAATGTCCATAATCCATAATCAATATCTCACAAAATTGGACAGTTTGGGGTAACTGTATACTTGTGTACAAACGATGCACAAACGTTTGACACCATTTTGGGGTGAATCGCACACTACGGGGGGGTCAACTTCACACAGGTCAAAAACCTATGTCCAGAATTATGCTTTATTACTTTAACATTTAATCAACATAATATATTTGAAGACCAAAATCTAACATTGTGACCTCGTGAACTAAATGTAATTGATATTTAATAAATTCAGGTTTTTAGAATTAGTTTCGAAGCGCAGGCATTTGTAGGACATGTTTTGATTTTATTTTCTGTACAGATCATTCATAGTTTCTCACCATGTGGCTCTGGATTCTCTGCAGTCGACACAAACTCCTGAGTCTGTGGAAACAAAAACAAAATACATATTTGAATAATTTTCTTCAAGACACTTTTATGGAAAACATATGTCACTTATATCCTCTACAGATATTGTCTACTACTCTACTGACACATATTACAGGTTAAATATAGTCGACCGGCCTCCTGCTGGTGCCAGAGTCAGGACTAAACATGGACCGGCCTCCTGCTGGTGCCAGAGTCAGGACTAAACATGGACCGGCCTCCTGCTGGTGCCAGAGTCAGGACTAAACATGGACCGGCCTCCTGCTGGTGCCAGAGTCAGGACTAAACATGGACCGGCCTCCTGCTGGTGCCAGAGTCAGGACTAAACATGGACCGGCCTCCTGCTGGTGCCAGAGTCAGGACTAAACATGGACCGGCCTCCTGCTGGTGCCAGAGTCAGGACTAAACATGGACCGGCCTCCTGCTGGTGCCAGAGTCAGGACTAAACATGGACCGGCCTCCTACTGGTGCCAGAGTCAGGACTAAACACGGACCGGCCTCCTGCTGGTGCCAGAGTCAGGACTAAACATGGACCGGCCTCCTGCTGGTGCCAGAGCTGGTGCACTCTGACTTTTTAAAGAACATTTATCAGTTCTAATTCAATTTATTTTGTAAGGCCCATCACACAGCGGTCGCCTCGCAGGGCTACACATAATTTAACCAACAGAAAGTTAAATAAATCAACAAATGGTAAATAATTTGACACTTATTATTTATGTTTTTATGAGTTTGTTTTGTGATTTTAAATGCATCTTCTACTGTTAATGGAAAACACTTTGAATTATTTGTATATGAATTATATTATACAAATTAACCTGCTTTGCTTTGCATCTATTTATGAAGAAGTATTTTACAAATTTGTTGTTAAAATTCATGTTCAAGTGATTTGTTTTTAGACTATGGGGGCAAAAAATAGACACCATAGTCTCCTCTAATTGTGAGAAACACTGAATATATTAGAATTTTGATATTCTTCACTAGTTTCTAACAATGTTCCAACTATAAACTGTTCAAAATTACAAACATTATTACTAAATTAATGCAGCTACTATAAAATTCTATTGTAATAACATATTTAGCCCTGCATTTTATTGTAACCATAATCAATACATGCATGCAAAAGGTTTATTATTACAGAATTTCCAGACAAGAGGCATGAGTCTAATATTCATCACATAATGCACTGTTTTAGACACATTTTGACGAATTTTGTGGATTTTATCGTTAATTACTATTGCATTAAATATGAACTTGACCCGAGGCTCTGCTCTTTCCCAACTCTGTTACATAAACGCAAATATTTCATGCATAAATTCATTTTCCGGTCCATTTAAAGCATGTGTCACCTCAATGAGCTACAGCGGCTAACAGCTAACCCGCACATCTAACACACAAACGTGACTTTAGCGCATATTTCCGGGACATTTTCGTTATTTGCGGACGTACCTGCGGGCGTGTGTGAGCACCGTGAGGGACATGGTTCACTTTGACCTGTTTCACGTGTCCACTTTGTCCACTTTGTCCACTTTTTTTCAGTGTTTACGAGTTTACTTCCGGGATGGGGCCACGGCGCGCTCTGATTGGTCCGTTCGGTTGATGAGGTCACAGTCTGAGTTCTACGGAGCGCCGTCCACTGGAACAATTTGGCAACAACAACTTTTATTCTTGTCAAATACTTGTCGAAATTATAATATTTTATAATAGATTGAATGTATTTAAAGAGGTTTATTAGGAGTATTTACTTTTAGTCACAATTTAGCCTTTTTCACGAGTTTTAATCTGTTCTTAATTTTGTTGTTTTGATTAACTGTGTGCTATTACTTCAAAAATAAATAAATACATAATAATAATGATGATGATGATAATAATAATAATACTAATAATAATACTAATAATAATAATAATAATAATAATAATAATAATACACTTGAAATCTTGTATTTAAATTTATATCCATTCACTCAATTCATTCACTCCCACGATTTTATTTATTGACCTTTATTTAACCAGGAAATTGTAGCCCTGGAGCAGACTGATGTAAATGAGGCTGTCATTCTGTGCCATCAGCCAGTTTTGATCGAACACTCACACAAACACTACAGTAAATCATGAATAAAATAACATTGAGTAGAAGTCCATAGTGAAATTATTTAAATAAGAGTTCAAAAAAAAAAAAAAAAGAGAGAGAAATATTCAAGCAGAGAAGCCTATTGTAAAAGTAACAGTCTGATAGTAAAATCTGATTTATAATTTGAAGTTAATGCAATTTGAAGAAAAAACATTAGATAATGCACAAGATCTGTTTTTGTTTTGTTTTTGTTTTTTCAAATTATAGTCATATTTTGAAAACAAAATCATAAAGGAGCGGTGCAAGAAACACAAATGTTCAAATCACTTCATATTGTCAACATAAACCTGTAGTCTCTTGTAGATTTACTCACAGAGAGAAGAGGAAACAACACTTTTGACTCAAGTAAGAGTACGTTACTTCAGTATAATACTTCTCATTTTTATTTGTCGTTTCACATGAAAAACATGACAAAAAAAAGTGTGTCAAGGCCCAGTGATGTTTAAAAGAAGATAAGAGCAATACTCAGTGCTTAACGCAATAATAAAATACTATTTAAAATGTGCATTAAATAATAACATTTGCACAAGAGGGGGACAGCAGCACAAGGCAAACGTAAGTCTTTATTAACATTATAATAAAAACATAAAACACATTAAACAGTGCTGGTGGATTGATTCTGAGCAATAATAAGTGAAGGTTTTAGGTCCAACTCTTCAGTCCGAGTCGCTGCTGCACGAACTGCTGGACGACTGCAACAGAGACAAGAGAGAAATGTAAAATGAGATTGAACTTTAGTCAGATGCTTGTAATTTGTTCTCTGGCAGTTTAGTTTATAGTTTATGCTATAAACGCCTCTCTTTCTCTTCACATGATCATAAATGACTCTCACCCCGTGTCCAGTCTTCCCTTTCTTGTGGCACTTGTCGTGTTTGTGCCCGTTCTTGTGTTTCTTGTGCTTCTTGTGCTTCTTGTGCCCGTGTTCGTGCCCGTGTGGTGCGCAGCCTCCAGGACCTCCGGGGTATCCGTGCCCTCCAGGGGGGTATCCGTGCCCTCCTACTCCGGGCCCAGGGTACCCGGGTGCACCGTGCCCAGGATAACCGGGCCCAGCTGCCCCAGGATAACCGGGCCCAGCTGCCCCAGGATAACCGGGCCCAGCTGGCCCAGGATACCCGGGCTGGCCTGGGTGTGGTCCGTGGGGGTTCGGGGGGTGTTGTCCTGGAGGGTACTGAGGAGGGTACCCGCCTGGGCCCTGCGGGGGGTAACCTGGGTACTGGTTTCCTGTGGCACAAAGGAAATGAGTTAATAAATAAAATAAAATCAATCAATCAATAAAAAATGCATCTTCCTGTTGTAATCAGCTGTGGAGCGTTAACGAGGTTCAGTGTGGACGTGATGAGATCTGCACCCACTGAGCTGATTATGTCACAATTAAATCTATAAAACACAATACCACCACTTGCCTCTGTGTTACGGTGACGCCTGCAGTAAAACAACGTTAACGATTAACTTTGCTTTTCAGGTAAACGGAAAACCCAGATAACGCCACCACACCTTGGTGTTTTTGTCGTCAGGTCATACATGTTTTGTGCAAGTACATTTTGAACTTGAAACGTTGACGTGCATACCAACAAAAATGTATATTAAATTGAAAAAAAAATCTTCTTTATCAATTAACGACCAGAAGTGGGTGATCAAAAATTGCAAAATCTGGTATTTTCAAAAGATGGACACAAAAACAAGAAAATCTAAGTTGTATCTGAAGAAAAACAATTGTTCAAATGAATTATATTGTCAACAGCTTTGTCACTTGTAAAGATTGTTACATTGTACAAAATATATCTCCAAAAGAAAAAGTATTACGACTAAAAACAACTAGAAGAATATGATAAAAATGTTATCCAGTACAACATGTTTATAATCAGTATGAAGCGTTTGTTCTTACCTTGGTTCGGGTACATTTTGGGTCACACTGGATTCTGGAAATATAAAAAAAACACAAATGATTAACTTGAAATCCCAATCCAAATCCCCTCAAAATGATCAAACTTACTGCTGGTTTGGTCAAATCCAGTGACAGTCACCACAGATCCCTCCTTTATAAACCTCCACCTCCACAGAGACTTCCCATGATGCTCTGGGGCGGGGCTCTCCCATGATGCTCTGGGGCGGGGCTCTCCTTGTGGAAGAATGTTTTGTTTGGGTGTTTCTTCAGTAATGGTTAACATGTCGTACAGAGTCACTGATAAGGATCACGCCTTAGACACATTTGACCCGCTGTTGGTTGAACTGATTCGTTGCTGTTTAAAATCAGCAAAGTGTCCTACGGTAACACTTTTTAATTAATAAAAATTTTAAAGATAACATTTCATACACCGTTTTTCATGATGAATTATGTCTTTGCTCAAGCTTTATGAAGGATAATTAAGTCTCCAATACTGTATGAATCACCAGTGACCGCCCACACCTTGGTTCCAGTAAATGTTTCATACATTTTT
This sequence comes from Rhinogobius similis, assembly GCA_019453435.1. Taxonomy (NCBI): domain Eukaryota; kingdom Metazoa; phylum Chordata; class Actinopteri; order Gobiiformes; family Gobiidae; genus Rhinogobius; species Rhinogobius similis. The sequence continues at coordinate 5,712,349 of CM033633.1, forward strand.
TCAAGGGATTCCCAAAAAAATTAAGATAAACTGTTCTGTGGTGAGTAATGAGCATAAGACCTATAACTGTGTTTAAAATTTGTTTCGGAAACTTTATAAACCGCTCTGTCATTAAATCATTATGCTGGACATGGGTTTATTCATAAGTTGCTACAGAGCTGCTTAGCCTCCGTCGTGCTGTTAAACTCGTAATATTTGAATGTTTCTAAATCCCTAAAAAGCAAAAAGGAATGACAAATTTACCTCTGGAACCGCGGCTACATGTGGGCGGGACGGACTGGTGAGCTCCATTAGTTTCATCCATCCATCGTCTTCTTGAGCAGGGACGGTTCACACTCTGTCCATCCTTCCCTCACTCTGAACAAGACCCCGAGATACTTGAACTCCTCCACTTGAGACAAGGACTCTCCATCCAGAGAGGGCAAGACACCTTTTTCAGGTCCAGAACCATGGCCTCGGATTTGGTGGAGCTGATTCTCATCCCAGCCGCTTCACACTCGGCTGCAAACCGTCCCAGTGCTGCAGGTCCTGGTTTGATGGAGCATCAGGACGACATCATCTGCAAACAGCAGAGATGATCCTGTGGTCCCCATAGAACTATAATTAAAACTGGAAGATGAACCCAAAATGGCACCCTGTTTATCCCTATGGAGTGAGCTCATTGGTGCATGACCCCAATCAAGTTCTTTACTTCCACGTTTCTTCCTGACACGGAGGCTGCCATCTTTGCTTTAGGGCGCCACGTGACGACAATCCCCCATGATGCTTTGAGGATGTGAACGACCACACAGCTTGCAAGTATTTGTGTTAACGTTAGCTTGTGTGATTGTAATTGTGTTCTTCATGTTAGACACACGTGAAAGTGTCTGAAAAGAAATAAAATACAACTTACTTAAAGTATCGCTAGTCTAACCATGTCACGTGCTTCTGTTTGTTTTTTTGTATCGTCCGACGCTCGTTCACGCGGCTCACACGTGTCCTCTGGGATGTCACTTCATATAAAAACGGTAATTTCGGCGATTTTAGAAACGGTAGAAAAGAACATTTCCTTCTCTTTTATTTAAATACCAATAATAATTAAGTACCGTCTGCAATTATAATGTGCAATTATAGAAAAAGGCTGGGCTCAAGAGGCTGCAGTACCTCACACGGCCACTAATCACTTTGGGACACGGACAGAGGGGGGGTACATCCATGGTGGTCCCCAAACCAGAAGCCCTCCACGCCCTGACTGAGCCTGGAAAATCTGTCCATAAAAATCAAGAACAGAACTGGTGAGAGAGGGCAGGCCTGGGGAGAGACCATCATGTACTGGGAGAGACCATCATGTACTGGAGAGACCATCATGCACTGGAGAGACCATCATGCACTGGAGAGACCATCATGTACTGGGAGAGACCATCATGTACTGGAGAGACCATCATGCACTGGAGAGTCCATCATGCACTGGAGAGTCCATCATGCACTGGGAGAGACCATCATGCACTGGAGAGACCATCATGCACTGGAGAGTCCATCATGCACTGGGAGAGACCATCATGCACTGGAGAGACCATCATGCACTGGAGAGACCATCATGTACTGGAGAGTCCATCATGCACTGGAGAGTCCATCATGCACTGGAGAGACCATCATGCACTGGAGAGACCATCATGTACTGGAGAGACCATCATGCACTGGGAGAGTCCATCATGTACTGGAGAGTCCATCATGCACTGGAGAGACCATCATGTACTGGAGAGACCATCATGCACTGGGAGAGACCATCATGCACTGGAGAGTCCATCATGCACTGGAGAGACCATCATGCACTGGAGAGACCATCATGCACTGGAGAGACCATCATGCACTGGGAGAGTCCATCATGCACTGGAGAGTCCATCATGCACTGGAGAGTCCATCATGCACTGGAGAGACCATCATGCACTGGAGAGACCATCATGCACTGGAGAGACCATCATGCACTGGAGAGTCCATCATGCACTGGAGAGACCATCATGCACTGGAGAGACCATCATGCACTGGGGGAGACCATCATGTACTGGAGAGTCCATCATGCACTGGAGAGTCCATCATGCACTGGAGAGACCATCATGCACTGGAGAGACCATCATGCACTGGAGAGACCATCATGCACTGGAGAGACCATCATGCACTGGAGAGTCCAACATGCACTGGAGAGACCATCATGCACTGGAGGGACCATCATGCACTGGAGGGACCATCATGCACTGGAGAGTCCAACATGCACTGGAGAGACCATCATGCACTGGAGGGACCATCATGCACTGGGAGAGTCCATCATGCACTGGAGGGACCATCATGCACTGGGAGAGTCCATCATGCACTGGGAGAGACCATCATGCACTGGAGAAGACCATCATGCACTGGGAGAGACCATCATGCACTGGAGAGACCATCATGCACTGGAGAGTCCAACATGCACTGGAGAGACCATCATGCACTGGAGAGTCCAACATGCACTGGAGAGACCATCATGCACTGGAGAGTCCATCATGCACTGGAGAGACCATCATGTACTGGAGGGACCATCATGCACTGGGGGAGTCCATCATGCACTGGGAGCAGCTCTCACCCCCTCAGTGCCTTCCCCTCCAGCGTCTGACACAACAGTGAGAAGCCAAAGGCACAGGGAGGACCTTCTCGCTCTCTGGGCTGAACTCCTGCACGTGGAGATGAGCCTCGCCTCGGGGAAAACGCCAGAGAAGTGGAGAACCCCCCTTTTGTTTTGCAATTCAACTGTTTCCCTTTGTCTGGAGGCGGCTGAGACCAGTGTTTGCTGTTTGTCCTGGTTCAGTCTGGAGTTCGACCTCGTACCAGTCAAACTCTTTCACTCTTTGGAAATTGCTCTGAAGTGTTTTTATTTTGTGTTAGTTTGTTGGTGTTAGAAAACAGTTTAGATCAAACCTGACATGTTTCCTCCTGACTCACATGTGGTAAACGTCAGTCGTATTTGGACCTGTGTGTGAGGAGTGCCGGCTCAAAGTCTGTGCTCCACCTGCCCTCAGTGAAAGCAGATAATACACACTCTCAGATAAGAACACGGTTAATCAGGTCAAATATACAGGAACAACAAAGTCATTAATAATTATGATAAGACTAATGCCCCGGCGAAGTGAAGGGAGACACCTGGAAACACGACTGACGAGGAAAACAAACACTGTCACACTTAAAGCCAATGTGACAGATTCGACGACACATTTCACTAAAACGTAGTGAAGATGATTATATTTAAGATTTTACTAAACATTTTCACTCCCCAGTTTGACAGTTTTTTACCCAGAATTAAACAACAACAGAAACAAGACAAAATCCATTTTTAAGAAGATGCGCTGGTTTAGTCCTGGTTTAGACCTAGTGTAGACCTAGTTTAGTCCTAGTTTAGACATGGTTTAGACCTGGTTTAGTTCTGGTTTAGTCCTGGTTTTGACTTGGTTTGGACCTGGTTTAGTCCTGGTTTAGACCTGGTTTAGACCTGGTTTAGTCCTGGTTTATTTATTTTTTTTTTATTTTCACATAATCAGAAAAAAACCAGAAGTCTATACAAAACAAAACACAAAACGTGATGGAGTGCGGCAGAAACCCGAAAGGGCTTATCCTTAAAGCCACACCCCTTCAACTGATTATTTTAACAAGCTCAAATTAAGTTAAAAGCCGTCTGGTCAGACGACTTACAAATGAAAATCACATTGATAAACAGAAAACAGCTCTCACAACCACAAAACAAAACATTTTTCCAATGAAAATGCACTGGATTTCTCAAATTCTATTACCATTATTATTATTTAATATTATTTTGTATCGAAGTCGACCATTTCAACAATCACAGTTGATACCTATTCAACAATATTTCCTTAAGATTTTTTCCACTGTTTGCTATTGAGGTGTTCATAAAGTTGCCGTACTCATTCCATAATTTTGCTCCACTGTATCGAAAAGAAAATTTCACTTGGGATTTTTTGCTTAATGGGAGATGAAGAGTTTGTGCTCGTCTAGTTTGATAAGAATGAACTTGGCATTTTTTAAGAAAATAGTTATTAAAGGTATAAGGACATTTACTATGTTTTATCATTAAAACAAAACTACATTTTTGATGAATATTAATGTCATAAATATTTAATAACTTTAGTTTGAAAAAAAGTGGGGCACTAGGAGCGTCATATCTAGAAAATGTAGCTAAACGAACAAATGCCTTCTGTAGAAGTAAAATTCTTTGAAGATAACTTGGAAATGTACTTGCCCAGACAATATTACAATAAGAAAGATATGGATAAATTAAAGAATAATACAAAGTAGACATAACAGCATTATGAACATAATTTCTAATTCTTCTTATTATGCCCAGAGATTTTGTGACTTTGTTACAGACTACACTAATTTGCTCTCGCCAAAGTAATTTGTCATCAAGCTGTACACCCAAGAATTTAGTCGATGATACTTTAACAATTTGTTCATCTTCTATACAAATTTTTATAGAATCACATTTGTATTTCTTATGCCCTGCAAATATCATAAAATTACATTTTTTTACATTCAAAGATAACTTATTAGCTTGAAACCAAGTAGAGTACTGCACTAGATCTTCGTTAAGTTTTTCCATAAGTGTAATCAAATCTTTGTGAGAAATTAATAGACTAGTGTCATCCGCAAACAGAAGAGGAACTGTAGATTTTGCAACATTAACTAAATCATTAATATATACCAAAAATAGTAAAGGTCCTAAAATGGATCCTTGAGGTACTCCGTATTGGATTTGAATTTTCTTAGAGTCAGAACCATTCAGTGATACATACTGTATTCTGTTTTTTACATAATTTTTCAACCATTTATGAACAGTTCCATGAAAACCATATTTGTACAACTTATTCAACAATATCCCATGATGCACTGTGTCAAATGCTTTTGAGAGATCTAAGAACACACCTATTGTGAATTCATCATTATTTAAAGCTGTATATATTTTGTCTGTGAGTTCTACCAGTGCCATATAAGTCGAATGATTCTTACGTAAATCCATATTGATGCTGATGGATTATGTTATATGTGTTCAAATGATTCAGTAATCTTCTATAAACTAACTTCTCTAAAACTTTTGAAAAACATGGTAAAATAGAGATAGGACGGTAATTTGTAAACAGACTTGGATCCCCAGCTTTAAATAAAGGGATCACTTTAGCAACTTTCAGGTCTGTTGGGACAATACCAGTATTCATTGATAAAGCAAAAATATGTGTCAATGGTTTGCTTAATGGAGTCAGTACGTCTTTAATCAAAGAAGCACTGATACCATCATGTCCGGGGGCTGAATTCTTTAATTGTAAAATAATCTCACATATTTCTTTGATATCAGGAGGATCAAAACTATCCATAGATGGAAATGAGCTTTTGATATAGTCAAGTGGATTGACTGTTGAATTCTTGATCTTATCAGCAAATGTGACACCTATATTTGAGAAAAAGTTATTAAAATGACAAGCAATCTGATAAGGATCAGTCAAAACAGTGGCTCCATCTACAAAAAAGAAGGAAACTTTGTTGCCTTTTTCTTTGCAGCAACTGGTTTATTGTTTTCCATGTATCTTTTATATTATTTGAGAATTTTACGAACCGATTACTGTAATATTTTTTTGATACTCTCACTAGATGAACAAATTTATTTTTATATAATTTATATGTTGCTAAGTTTAATGGGGTTGGGGATGAAACATACATTTATATAAATCATTTTTTATCACTGAAGATTTTTTCAGACCAGGTGTAAACCAAGGATTATACATTTTCCTTTTCCTCTTATTGACACAAGATGTCAATGGGAAACATTTTGTGAAACATAAGTTTACCAATTTAATAAAGGTATTGTATGCAGAATTTGGCTCTTTAAAATGATAAATTTCATCAAAAGAGATTGTTTGTATCATTTTCTTAAATTTTAATTCATTGGATTTACTAAAATTCCTAAAAGTTTGTGGTGCCACATGTTCCATTTTTACACCATTGTTAAACTTCATAATATGAAAAATTGGTAAATGATCAGATATATCAGTAAATATGAGTCCAGACAAACTTTCAAATTTAAAGGTATTAAACAATATATTATCAATAAGTGTTGCAGAAGTATTGGTTATCCTGGTTGGTTTATCTATTGCAGGAAAAAAGTAATTTGCGTGAAGCATGTTTAGAAACTCATTCGTTGGAACGTGAGTTTCACATTTAAAGAGATTAATGTTGAAATCCCCAAGAATATGACATATTTTATCCTCTTTAGTTATCTTATTTAGAACTCTATTCATACTATCATTAAATTGAGCAATATCAAGATCAGGAGGTTTATAAATATTACCTATAACAATATTTTTGTTTTTGGTTGTAATAATTTCAATAAATACTGATTCGACATTACATAGCTCTTTGTTTAAAACAAGATCATCTCGTTGAATAAACTGAAAATTTTGATGAACAAAAATGGAGACTCCTCCTCCTGTTCGACCCTGTCGGAGAGCATGCACAGAGTCATATCCAGGCAGTTCGTAAATTCCAGACTCTTTAGAATTTTCTGTAAGCCACGTTTCAGTAAGACCAATGACAGAAAATGTATGTTTCAGTGTAGCTAAGAATGTGACCAAGTGATCATAATTTTTTGTAAGACTGCGTATATTTAAACTCATGACTGAAAATACATTTTCTTCACAATATGAATCCAACAAAACATTGAATTGTTCTTCATTATAATATTCACAATGCTTTTGTGATTCTAAAAAATTACGGTCTGGATCAAAATCATTATCATAAAGATTATCCAAGTGATCGTGCCTATTTAGGTCAAAAGGGTTAAATGCCAATGTATTTTTAAACACAATTTTATCCTTTTCACTATTATTATGAATAGAAAACATAAGCTCATCATCAAGCATGTTATAAGGGAACTCAGAAGAACAGTCTGCACAAAACCACGATAACCATAAATCAAAATCATTTTTAGTGATAGGAGTACATTTTAAATGAAAACCCCTTTTACAAATGGAGCAAAATACTTGTAACTTCATGGACCCTTGGCATTTAGAACAACTGTTGTTTCTGTTCATGCCAGGTTTTAGTCATATTTCAATGCTATCCAGTGATGCCTAAACACAATGTGACAATGACATTTGTGTGTTTAGTTACTTGCTTGGTTTAGACCTGGTTTAGTCCTGGTTTAGACCTGCTTTAGTCCTGGTTTAGTCCTGGTTTAGTCCTGGTTTAGTCCTGGTTTAGACCTGGTTTAGTCCTGGTTTAGTCCTGGTTTTGACCTGGTTTAGACCTGGTTTAGACCTGGTTTAGTCCTGGTTTAGAGATGGTTTAGTCCTGGTTTAGACCTGGTTTAGTCCTGGTTTAGTCCTGGTTTAGACCTGGTTTAGACCTGGTTTAGTCCTGGTTTAGTCCTGGTTTAGACCTGGTTTAGACCTGGTTTAGTCCTGGTTTTGACCTGGTTTAGTCCTAGTTTAGACCTGGTTTTGACCTGGTTTAGTCCTAGTTTATTCCTGGTTTTGACCTGGTTTAGTCCTAGTTTAGACCTGGTTTAGTCCTGGTTTAGACCTGGTTTAGTCCTGGTTTAGTCCTGGTTTTGACCTGGTTTAGTCCTGGTTTTGACCTGGTTTAGTCCTGGTTTTGACCTGGTTTAGACCTGGTTTAGTCCTGGTTTAGACCTGGTTTAGACCTGGTTTAGACCTGGTTTAGACCTGGTTTTGACCTGGTTTAGTCCTAGTCAAGTCCTGGTTTAGTCCTGGTTTAGTCCTGGTTTTGACCTGGTTTAGTCCTAGTTTAGACCTGGTTTAGTCCTTGTTTAGTCCTGGTTTTGACCTGGTTTAGTCCTAGTTTAGACCTGGTTTTGACCTGGTTTAGTCCTGGTTTTGACCTGGTTTAGTCCTGGTTTTGACCTGGTTTAGACCTGGTTTAGACCTGGTTTAGACCTGGTTTAGACCTGGTTTTGACCTGGTTTTGACCTGGTTTAGTCCTGGTTTAGTCCTGGTTTAGACCTGGTTTAGACCTGGTTTAGACCTGGTTTAGTCCTGGTTTTGACCTGGTTTAGTCCTGATTCAGTTCTGCACATGTTTTTTGTTTTTCAAAAGTGTTGAACTTGTTTCTGGCCCGAGGACAAAACCGTCTGACTAATCTGGCACTCTGTGAAATAAAGAATAGCCCTCTTTTAAACCTTTATTTTTCAAAATTTCTTCACAAACTGCAGATTCACAGATGTAAAAATATGATAAATATTTACTTTCCACCAAACTAGGTCAAAATTAGAAAAACATGTGAACCCGTCATATGGACTTTAAATTAATAATAATCCAAATAAAACGTCTTCTTCGAGGACAAGGCTGGACCCAGTGACTCCAGAAATATGAATGAGATTTCAACATATTATTGCTCAATCATTTATTTAAAAAACACACTCTGTTTACTTCCCCACAGAGGAATCCTGACATTTATGACTTTTAAGATTTCTGGAATATATTACAAAATAATAATACACACTTCTTGTTTGTAATGTTGTACTTTTCCTTTAAGAGCGTCACTTCCTGGATCCTTTTTGGTGTTTTTGTTGTGATTTGACTCCGGCACAGTTTGGACACCTCTGATCCACAAAACAGTGCTTATGGAAGGACTTCTTACAGCCTAAAAACATAAAAACAACATAAATAAAGCTATATTTTTGTTTAAATCAGGAGAAACTGAAGGTGCTTTAAAGAGACAATTGTTGGACTGAATTGTGACAAACCTGGACAGCGTTTGCAAATGTCCGTCTGAAATGGAAAGATGACGTTTCGGTCTTTGCAAAAGTCACAGATAAAACCTTGAGCCGAACACAACTGAAAAAGAAAGAAGAGAAGAAATAAATAGTGTTTTAATCGTCAAATGAAAGGTGCTCTGGACTCATCAGTTTATTTAAAATGTGGGTCTTTGATGGACCACAGTAGACCAAAGAGACAGGCTTAAACCAGGACTAAACCAAGGCAAAGACGCAGCAGAACTTAACCAGAACTAAATCAGAACTAAACCAGCTCAAAACCAGCCTAAATCAGATCTAACACAGGCTTAAAAACACAGCTAAATTAGATCTAACGCAGCTAAATCAGGAACAAACCAGCACTAAACCAGATCTAATCCACATCCAGGGCCAAACCACTGTAGCTCAAAATCAGGTCTAAACCAGGTTTAAACCAGGATTAAACCAGGACTAAACCAGGACAAAACCAGGACAAAACCAGCGCTAAAGCAAGACTAAATTCGGGCAAAAACAGCATTAAACTGGGACTAAACTAGGGCTAAATCAAGGGCCAAAGCAAGACTAAAACCGGACTAAAACGGGATTAAACCAGGGCTAAACCGGGGCTACACCAGGACTAAACCAGGACTAAATCAGGACTAAACCAGGACTAAATCAGGACTAAACCAGGACTAAACTAGGACTGAATAAGGGCCAAAGCAAGACTAAAACCGGACCAAAACGGGATTAAACCAGGGCTAAACCGGGGCTACACCAGGACTAAACCAGGACTAAACCAGTACTAAACCAGGACAAAACCAGCGCTACAGCAAGACTAAAACTGCACTAAAACAGAATTAAACCAGGTCTAAACCAGGGCTACACCAGGACTAGATCAGGACTACACCCGGACTAAACCAGGGCTAAACCAGGGGTGAAGCAAGACTAAAATGGGACAAAAACAGCATTAAACTGGGACTAAACCAGGGCTAAATCAGGGCCAAAGCAAGACTAAAACCGGACTAAAGCAGGATTAAACCAGGGCGAAACCCGGGCTACACCAGGACTAAAACAGGACTAAAATAGGATTAAACAAGGACTAAACTGGGGCTAAACCAGAACTAAGAGAGGTCTAAACCAGAACTAAACCAGGTCTAAACCAGGGCTACACCAGGACTAAACCAGAACTAAACCAGGACTAAACCATGAAATCTCCACTGTGACATCAATAGGCCTAAACAGTGAATGAATAATTGCCCACACGGCGCCCCCTGCAGACCTGACAGTGCAGCACATGTCGGTGAGCTGAGTGCAGCACAGCTTTGGCCTGAGACACCACGGAGCCTTTTTTCACTCGGAGCAGATCGGCCAATGAGACGAGAGGAGGCTGCTGAGTCATGTGACCAGGAAGTGCCTCGAACTCCTTCAAAACCCTGAGGGAAACGCCACAGGAAATTTAAAAAAAGAAAAAAGTAATAAAAAGGTTAAAGTGTGTATGACAGGTTAGACCAGTGCTTCTCAAACTTTTTCAGTCGTGACCCCCAAAATAACAATAGTTCACATTCGCAACCCCCAAACACAAAAAATAGGCGATACGCAAAGTGATAAATTATCCTTATATTTAATGTTTGATTTTATTTTGAGAATATAGACCTAGAAAAATGACTTTAATAGGCCGATAAATAAGAATCTACATTTACCACTGCATTTGAAAGGTGTCAAACCTTGTTTAAGACTATTGTATACATTTTCCCCGTCATCTGGGCACCCCCGGAAATCATTTCGCGACCCCCATTGAGGTGCCGACCCCTACTTTAAGAACCACTGGGTTAGACGACACATTTCACCAAAACGTAGTGAACATGATTATATTTAAGATTTTACTAAACATTTTGCCCATTTGTCCCCAGTTTTTGTAAAGTTTATGTCACTTCCTGGTTGAACATGAGCAGCAAATATGACACAGTTAGAGGCGATTCCACAACTGTTACCATAGCAACCAGACTGTAAACAAAGGCCAACATCCATATAAATGATACAATAGTTATGATTTGACAGATAATAATACCTAATGACAGGTTTATTTTGTTGAATGATGGTTTAAACTGTCCAAAAATATCTCTCAATTGTCTCTGTATTTTCAATGGGACGTCGCTTTTTGATGACATCACAGAGGGAATTCCGTTTTAGAACTCAGCACTACTTCCTATAATTTAAAACTTTTATTTTTCAAAATTCCTTCACAAACAGCAACTTTGTAAATATAAAACTATGCTAAATATGTACCACAGCTGCTACCCAACCAAACTAAGCCATAATTAGAATATCATGAGAACCTGTCGTATTAAAATTAGAATAAAAACACATCAAAGCATACGACTTAGAGGCCAGATAAAAGTGGGATCTAACACCGCGAGGGTCTTGTTTACCTTTCTGAATCTCTGCATCTTCTCAGCAGCGTTTTGAGTCCCACCAACTGACTCTGCAGCTCCTGAAATACAGAACAAGAAAGTGTCACACGGTTAGGTTCACGTCACACATACATTTACACCTTTGCCGAGCGCTCACCATAAACCTGTGCAGCTCTCGGCTCACTTTGTGCGCCGGGACCGAGGTCAGGTCCAACACAGGCTCGGACCACACCCAGTCCAGCAGCTGCTTCGAGAAGTCGCTCACCGGATATCTGCAGAAGAACGACGACAGCAGAATGTGCTGTTGAACTGTCAAATGGAACCCTCCAGGACCTCTTTGTGTCTGTGAGGTCAGAGCTCTGAATAATGCAGTGGGTTTTGTTTGGTCACGCCACTTTGTCAGGTAAATGTCTGGTTAACACCTGGATGGGAGACAGGAGGTGCCACAGGGGGCAGCAGTGGCTCTAATACAAACTGCTGCTGTGTCGTTGTGCTAAACGTCCTACTGCGGATGTAAATTAGCTTTGTACTCTACACCAGTGGTTCCCAACCTTTTTTGTTTCGAGGACCCCCTGAGCGTCGTCTGACATTCTAGAGTACCCAACAACTTGAGTTTCAGGCAAATAAATGGGTTTAAAAGTCACATATTGTCATTTATTACTATTATATTTTGTTTTAATTATATTTATAGTCCAAGATACTCCAAAAAGATGCTAAATTTACAACAAATAACACTTTTTTATTCAGATAAAAGTACATTTCATTGTCTTTTAAAATCTGAAACCATTACAAATACCCCTGGGGGTCCCCGTACCCCTGGTTGGGAAACACTGCTCTACACTGTCAAAAATAAGGGTACAAATAGTTTACAAATATGTTCTCTTTGGCACAATTTTGAGTAATGTCCCCTCGATGTCTCACATTTGAACCCAAAGATCCAAATATGTACCTTTTCCTGTCTGAAATGGAACATTTATGTATCCAATGATAAAAGGTACATATTTGTACCTTTTATTATCTCAATGAGAATAAAAGGCTCTCATATCTCATACAGGACAACAATGTATAAGACCAGTGAAATTGGATGTAAAGAAATTAATAGACCTAGCTTACCGTGTTCTATACTCTTATTTAAACACAATTTTACATCTGCTTTCGAAAGGGTACGAAATGTAAGGGACTAGAATTGAGAGAGTACTGCCCCAGCCACAAGCCGTTGTACCCTTTAAGGTACAAAATGTTACACTTTATTTCTAACAGTGGAGCTATAATCTGTCATATTTACATTTTGTTTAATACAGATGTTCATTAATATTATATATTATATTAATATATTATAGATATGGTCAGCAACTGAGGGACATCCCACTAACGGACCTCTGTGGGTAAAGCCATCGATTCATTCATTATAATGTAGAGGAGCTGCTCTATTCCACTGTTCAACAACTTTTCAACAAAGAGCAAACACAGACTTTGGGAGTTTTATTGTACCAAATACAGACAAAGACATGGAGAAGAATAAAATGGTCCAATGGTACAAACTCGTATGAATATCTCAGAATGCTAACAGTAGATGTGGGCTAATGCTACCCATGGATGATGCTACTGCAGCTGCAGTTCCTTTGAGAGCAAAGTGAATGAATGAAGCGCTTTGGGTTTCACAATGAGAGCCGCTAAATAAATCCAACGCATTATAATTATTAACCTGTCGTAGAAAGCAGGTGTAAGCTGTATCTGACCTGTTAAAATCCCACGAGGACAGAACTCTGGCGGGATCACAGCCTCGTCCCCGGTGTGACAACAGGCGCAGAAATACCTTTAAAGACAGCAGAACGTCAGGGAATGTGGTCTGGACAAATAAGAAAACAAAGCGCGTCTGAACATTAAACAAACCTGCCAAGATATTCACAATAACGCAGTTTCTTTATATGTCCTGAAGGAGAAAATCAGCCAATTAGTTTGAAAAAGTAGTAAAAATAAACAATAAAACGCCTGCAATGGACAAAGAAAGCAAGTTAGATGAGTTTGAAGCAATTCTGTAGAATATTTCAGGCAATCCAAGACAAAGGGACGGCATAAGCACGACCAGAAATGTTATGCACTGCTCCTTTAAAAGTATAGTTTTTCACTCACGAGGCTCCAGTTCAGTGCCACAACCTGCACATAAGAAATGCTGAGCGGCCACGACTTCACTGCGTCTGAAAAGGACAAAATAACAATAAAAAAGACCTAAATACAATTAACTTTATTATGTTATGTTGATTTGTAAATGAAAGCGATGTCAAGATTGAATAGTCTTTTCCATTTTATTTAGGCAAGGCAAGTTTATTTGTAGAGCACAATTCGTACACAAGGCAATTCAAAGTGCTTTACACAACAGGAAAAGTTGCAGGCCGGTCCATGTTTAGTCCTGACTCTGGCACCAGCAGGAGGCCGGTCCATGTTTAGTCCTGACTCTGGCACCAGCAGGAGGCCGGTCCATGTTTAGTCCTGACTCTGGCACCAGCAGGAGGCCGGTCCATGTTTAGTCCTGACTCTGGCACCAGCAGGAGGCGGTCCATGTTTAGTCCTGACTCTGGCACCAGCGGGAGGCGGTCCATGTTTAGTCCTGACTCTGGCACCAGCAGGAGGCCGGTCCATGTTCAGTCCTGACTCTGGCACCAGCAGGAGGCCGGTCAATGTTTAGTCCTGACTCTGGCACGAGCAGGAGGCCGGTCCATGTTTAGTCCTGACTCTGGCACCAGCAGGAGGCCGGTCCATGTTTAGTCCTGACTCTAGGCACCAGCAGGAGGCCGGTCCATGTTTAGTCCTGACTCTGGCACCAGCAGGAGGCCGGTCCATGTTTAGTCCTGACTCTGGCACCAGCAGGAGGCCGGTCCATGTTTAGTCCTGACTCTGGCACCAGCAGGAGACCGGTCTAGGGGGCGTCGTACCTGTGGTGTCTGTGTGCGGTGAGTATGATCTGAACACTAGGGGGCGTCGTACCTGTGGTGTCTGTGTGCGGTGAGTATGATCTGAGCACTAGGGGGCGTCGTACCTGTGGTGTCTGGGTGCGGTGAGTATGATCTGAACACTAGGGGGCGTTGTACCTGTGGTGTCTGGGTGCGGTGAGTATGATCTGAGCACTAGGGGGCGTCGTACCTGTGGTGTCTGTGTGCGGTGAGTATGATCTGAACACTAGGGGGCGTCATACCTGCGGTGTCTGTGTGCGGTGAGTATGATCTGAACACTAGGGGGCGTTGTACCTGTGGTGAGTATGATCTGAACACTAGGGGGCGTCATACCTGTGGTGTCTGTGTGCGGTGAGTATGATCTGAGCACTAGGGGGCGTCGTACCTGTGGTGTCTGTGTGCGGTGAGTATGATCTGAACACTAGGGGGCGTCGTACCTGTGGTGTCTGGGTGCGGTGAGTATGATCTGAGCACTAGGGGGCGTCGTACCTGTGGTGTCTGGGTGCGGTGAGTATGATCTGATCACTAGGGGGCGTCGTACCTGTGGTGTCTGGAGTGCGGTGAGTATGATCTGAGCACTAGGGGGCGTCGTACCTGTGGTGTCTGTGTGCGGTGAGTATGATCTGAACACTAGGGGGCGTTGTACCTGTGGTGAGTATGATCTGAACACTAGGGGGCGTCGTACCTGTGGTGTCTGGGTGCGGTGAGTATGATCTGAGCACTAGGGGGCGTCCAGCTCAGGGCTCCTCTCATCCTGGTCCTGGTCTGGATCTGGTGCTTCAGGTCCGAGCCCACCACACACGCTCCTCCCGGTAACTGCAAGCACCAAAACTCACACTGAACATGTCTGTAAGTTAAAGAC
>CM033633.1:5727436-5792167 GCA_019453435.1 Rhinogobius similis
TTGACCTGGTTTTGACCTGGTTTAGTCCTGGTTTAGTCCTGGTTTTGCTTAGACCTGGTTTAGACACTGGTTTTGACCTGGTTTAGACCTGGTTTTGAATTCCTGGTTTAGTCCTGAGTTCAGTTCTGCACATGTTTTTTGTTTTTCAAGAAGTGTTGGACTTGTTTCTGGCCCGAGACAAAACCGGTCCTAATCTGGTACTCTGTGAAATAAAGAATAGCTCCTCTTTTTAAACCTTTTATTTTTCAAAATTTCTTCACAAACTACCCAGATTCACAGATGTAAAAATATGATAAATATTTAGTTTCCACCAAACTAGGTCAAAATTAGGAAAAAACATGTGAACCCGTCATATGGACTTTAAATTAATAATAATCCAAATAAAACGTCTTTCGTTGAGGACAAGAGCTGGACCCAGTGACTCCAGAAAATATGAATGAGATTTCAACTTATATTATTGCTCAATCATTTATTTAAAAAACACACTCTGTTTCACTTCCTCACAGAGGAATCCTGACATTTATGACTTTTAAGATTTCTGGAATATATTACAAAATAATAAATACACACTTCTTGTTTGTAATGTTGTACTTCTTCCTCTTTTTAAGAGCGTCACTTCCTGGATCCTTTTTTGGTGTTTTTGTTGTGATTTGACTCCGGCACAGATTTGGACACCTCTGATCCACAAAACAGTGCTTATATGGAAGAGGACTTTACAGCCTAAAAACATAAAAACAACATAAATAAAGCTATATTTTTGTTTTAAATCAGGAGAAACTGAAGGCTGCTTTAAAGAGACCCAATTGTTGGGACTGAATTGTGACAAACCTGGACAGCGTTTGCAAATGTCCGTCTGGAAATGGAAAGATGACGTTTCGGTCTTTGCAAAAGTCACAGATAAAACCTTGAGCCGAACACAACTGAAAAGAAAGAAGAGAAGAAATAAATAGTGTTTTAATCGTCAAATGAAAGGTGCTCTGGACTCATCCAGTTTATTTAAAATGTGGGTCTTTGATGGACCACAGTAGACCAAAGACACAGGCTTAGAACCAGGACTAAACCAAGGCAAAGACACAGCAGAACTAAACCAGAATCAAACCAGAACCTAAGAAACCAGCTCAAACCGTAGCCTAAATTAGATCTAACACAGGCTTAAACACAGCTAAATTCAGATCTAACGCCGCTAAATCAGGAAAACAAACCAGCACTAAACCAGATCTCTAATCCACATCCAGGGCCGAAACCACTGTAGCTCAAAATCTGTGGTTCTAAACCAGGTTAAACCAGGATTAAACCAGGACTAAAACCAGGACAAAACCAGGACAAAACCAGCGCTAAAGCAAGACTAAATTCGGGCAAAAACAGCATTAAACTGGGACTAAACTAGGGCTAAATCAAGGGCCAAAGCAAGACTAAAACCGGAATAAAACAGGATTAAACCAGCAGAAAGGGCTAAACCGGGGGCTACACCAGGACTAAACCAGGACTGAAATCAGGACTAAACCAGGACTAAATCAAGGACTAAACCAGGACTAAACTAGGACTGAATAAAGGGCCAAAAGCAAAGACTAAAACCGGACCAAAACAGGGGATTAAACCAGAGGGCTAAAACCGGGGCTACACCAGGACTAAACCAGGACTAAACCAGTACTAAACCAGGGGACAAAACCAGAAGCGCTACAGCAAGACTAAAACTGCACTAAAACCCAAGAATTAAACCAGAGTCTAAACCAGGGCTACACCAGGACTAGATCAGGACTACACCCGGACTAAACCAAGGAGGCTAAAACCCAGGGGTAAAGCAAGACTAAAAATGGGACCAAAAAGCAGCATTAAACTGGGGACTAAACCTGCAGAGGGGCTAAATCAGGGCCAAAAGCAAGACTAAAAACCGGACTAAAGCAGAAGAAGTTAAACCAGGAGAGGCTAAACCCGAGGCTACACCAGAGACTAAAACAGGACTAAAATAGGAGTTAAACGAAGGACTAAACTGGGGCTAAACCAGAGACTAAGAGAGGTCTAAACCAGAGAGACTAAACCAGGTCTAAATCCAGGAGCTACACCAGGACTAAACCAGAACTAAACCAGGACTAAAACCATGTGAAGGATCTCCACTGTGACATCAATAGGCCTAAACAGTGAATGAATAATTGCCCTACACGGCGCCCCTGCAGACCTGCTTAAACAATTGTGCAGCACATGTCGGTAGAGCTGGAGTGCAGCACAGCTTTGGCCTGGGAGACACCCATTTTTGCGGAGCCTTTGTTTCACTTTCGGAGACAGAATCGGCCAATGAGAGCGAGAGGAGGCTGCTGAGTCATGTGACCAGGAAGTGCCTCGGAACTCAACTTCCAAAGCTACCTCTGAGGGAAACGCCACAGTAAATTTAAAAAAAAAAGTAATAAAAAAGAGTTAAAGTGTGTAATGACAGGTTGGGGACTAGTAGCTTTCTCAAACTTTTTTTCAGTCGTGGCCCCAAAATTACAACCCAATAGTTCACATTCTTGTAACGCAACCTTTAAACACAAAAATCAATAGTGCGTCACTTAAAGTGATAAATTATCCTTATATTTGTAATGTTTGGATTTTATTTTTGAGATATATAGACCTAGAAAAATGACTTTAATAGGCCGATAAATAAGAATCTACATTTACCACTGCATTTGAGAAGAGGTAGTCAAACCTTGTTTAAGACTATTGTATACATTTTCCCGTCATCTGGGCACCCGGAAATCATTTTCGCATGACCTCCCATTGAGAGGTGCCCGACCCTACTTTAAGAACCACTGGGTTAGGACGACACATTTCACCAAAACGTAAGTGAACATGATTATATTTAAGATTTTTTACTAAACATATTTGCCCATTTGTCCCCAGTTTGTCAGTTTTTGTAAAGTTTATGTCCACTTCCTGGTTGAAACATGAACACAAATATGACATAGTTAGAGGTAATTCCAACAACTGTTACCACTTATGCAACCAGACTGTAAACAAAGGCCAACATCCATATAAAATGACACAATAGTTATGATTTGACAGATAATAATACCTAATGACAGGTTCTTTATTTTGTTGAATGATGGTTTAAATCTTGTCCAAAAATATCTCTCAATTGTCTCTGTATTTTCCAGTAATGACGTCGTCTTTTTGATGACATCATCAGAGGGAATTCCGTTTTAGAACTCAGCACTATGTTTTTCACTTATAATTTAAAACTTTTATTTTTCAAAATTCCTTCACAAACAGCAACTTTGTAAATATAAAACTATGCTAAATAATATGTACCACAGCTGCTACCCAACCAAACTAAGCCATAATTAGAATATCATGAGAACCTGTCGTATTAAAATTAGAATAAAAACACATCAAAGCATACGACTTAGAGGCCAGATAAAAGTGGGACGTAACACCACGAGGGTCTTGTTTACCTTTCTGAATCTCTGCATCTTCTCAGCAGCGTTTTGAGTCCCACCAACTGACTCTGCAGCTCCTGAAATTCAGAACAACAAAGTGTCACACGGTTAGGTTCACGTCACACATACATTTACACCTTTGCCGAGCGCTCACCATAAACCTGTGCAGCTCTCGGCTCACTTTGTCTTGCCGGGACCGAGGTCAGGTCCAACACAGGCTCGGACCACACCCAGTCCAGCAGCTGCTTGGAGAAGTCGCTCACCGGATATCTGCAGAAGAACGACGACAGAATGTGCTGTTGAACTGTCAAATGGAACCCTCCAGGACCTCTTTGTGTCTGTGAGGTCAGAGCTCTGAATAATGCAGTGGGGTTTTCGTTTGGTCACACCACTTTGTCAGGTAAATGTCTGGTTAACACCTGGATGGGAGACAGGAGGTGCCACAGGGGGCAGCAGTGGCTCTAATACAAACTGCTGCTGTGTCTTTGTGCTAAACGTCCTACTGCGGATGTAAATTAGCTTTGTACTCTACACCAGTGGTTCCCAACCTTTTTTGTTTCAAGGACCCCCTGAGCGTCGTCTGACATTCTAGAGTACCCATCAACTTGAGTTTCAGGCAAATAAATGGGTTTAAAAGTCACATATTGTCATTTATTACTATTATATTTTGTTTTAATTATATTTATAGTCCAAGATACTCCAAAAAGATGCTAAATTTACAACAAATAACACTTTTTTATTCAGATAAAAGTACATTTCATTGTCTTTTAAAATCTGAAACCATTACAAATACCCCTGGGGGTCCCCGTACCCCTGGTTGGGAAACACTGCTCTACACTGTCAAAAATAAGGGTACAAATAGTGTACAAATATGTTCTCTTTGGCACAATTTTGAGTAATGTCCCCTCGATGTCTCACATTTGAACCCAAAGATCCAAATATGTACCTTTTCCTGTCTGAAATGGAACATTTATGTGTCCAATAATAAAAGGTACATATTTGTACCTTTTATTATCTCAATGAGAATAAAAGGCTCTCATATCTCATACAGGACAACAATGTATAAGACCAGTGAAATTGGATGTAAAGAAATTAATAGACCTAGCTTACCGTGTTCTTATTTAAACACAATTTTACATCTACTTTCGAAAGGGTACGAAATGTAAGGGACTAAATTGAGGGTACTGCCCCAGCCACAAGCCCTTGTACCCTTTAAGGTACAAATGTTACACTTTATTTCTAACAGTGGAGCTATAATCTGTCATATTTACATTTGTTTAATACAGATGTTCATTAATATTATATATTATATTAATATATTATAGATATGGTCAGCAACTGAGGGACATCCCACTAACGGACCTCTGTGGGTAAAGCAATCGATTCATTCATTATAATGTAGAGGAGCTGCTCTATTCCACTGTACAACAACTTTTCAACAACGCGCAAACATAGACTTTGGGAGTTTTATTGTACCAAATGCTGACATAGAGAAGAATAAAATGGTCCAATGGTGCAAACTTGTATGAATATCTCAGAATGCTAACAGTAGATGTGGGCTAATGCTAATGATGCTACTGCAGCTGCAGTTCCTTTGAGAGCAAAGTGAATGAATAAAGAGCTTTGGGTCACAATGAGAGCCGCTAAATAAATCCAACGCATTAGAATTATTAACCTGTCGTAGAAAGCAGGTGTAAGCTGTATCTGACCTGTTAAAATCCCACGAGGACAGAACTCTGGCCGGGATCACAGCCTCGGCCCCGGTGTGACAACAGGCGCAGAAATACCTTTAAAGACAGCAGAACGTCAGGGAATGTGGTCTGGACAAATAAGAAAACAAAGCGCGTCTGAACACTGCACAAACCTGCCAAGATATTCACAATAACGCAGTTTCTTTATATGTCCTGAAGGAGAAAATCAGCCAATTAGTTTGAAAAAGTAGTAAAAATAAACAATAAAACGCCTGCAATGGACAAAGAAAGCAAGTTAGATGAGTTTGAAGCAATTCTCAGGCAATCCAAGACAAGCAGACGGCACAAGCATGACCAGAAATGTTACGCACAGCTCCTTTAAAAGTATAGTTTTTCACTCACGAGGCTCCAGTTCAGTGCCACAACCTGCACATAAGAAATGCTGAGCGGCCACGACTTCACTGCGTCTGAAAAGGACAAAATAACAATAAAAAAGACCTAAATACAATTAACTTTATTATGTTATGTTGATTTGTAAATGAAAGCGATGTCAAGATTGAATAGTCTTTTCCATTTTATTTAGGCAAGGCAAGTTTATTTGTAGAGCACAATTCGTACACAAGGCAATTCAAAGTGCTTTACACAACAGGAAAAGTTGCAGGCCGGTCCATGTTTAGTCCTGACTCTGGCACCAGCAGGAGGCCGGTCCATGTTTAGTCCTGACTCTGGCACCAGCAGGAGGCCGGTCCATGTTTAGTCCTGACTCTGGCACCCAGCAGGGAGGCCGGTCCATGTTTAGTCAGGACTCTGGCACCAGCAGGAGGCCGGTCCATGTTTAGTCCTGACTCTGGCACCAGCTGGAGGCCGGTCCATGTTTAGTCCTGACTCTGGCACCAGCAGGAGGCCGGTCCATGTTCAGTCCTGACTCTGGCACCAGCAGGAGGCCGGTCCATGTTTAGTCCTGACTCTGGCACGAGCAGGAGGCCGGTCCATGTTTAGTCCTGACTCTGGCACCAGCAGGAGGCCGGTCCATGTTTAGTCCTGACTCTAGGCACCAGCAGGAGGCCGGTCCATGTTTGAGTCCTGACTCTGGCACCAGCAGGAGGTCCATGTTTAGTCCTGACTCTGGCACCAGCAGGAGGCCGGTCCATGTTTAGTCCTGACTCCTGGCACCAGCAGGAGGCCGGTCTAGGGGGCGTCGTACCTGCGGTGAGTATGATCTGAACACTAGGGGGCGTCGTACCTGTGGTGTCTGTGTGCGGTGAGTATGATCTGAGCACTAGGGGGCGTCGTACCTGTGGTGTCTGGGTGCGGTGAGTATGATCTGAACACTAGCGTCGTGCCTGTGGTGTCTGGAGTGCGGTGAGTATGATCTGAGCACTAGGGGCGTCGTACCTGTGGTGTCTGTGTGCGGTGAGTATGATCTGAACACTAGGGCGTCATACCTGCGGTGTCTGTGTGCGGTGAGTATGATCTGAACACTAGGGGGCGTAGTACCTGTGGTGAGTATGATCTGAACACTAGGGGGCGTCATACCTGCGGTGTCTGTGTGCGGTGAGTATGATCTGAGCACTAGGGGGCGTCGTACCTGTGGTGTCTGTGTGCGGTGAGTATGATCTGAACACTAGGGGGCGTCGTACCTGTGGTGTCTGGGTGCGGTGAGTATGATCTGAGCACTAGGGGGCGTCGTACCTGTGGTGTCTGGGTGCGGTGAGTATGATCTGAACACTAGGGGGCGTCGTACCTGTGGTGTCTGGGTGCGGTGAGTATGATCTGAGCACTAGGGGGCGTCGTACCTGTGGTGTCTGTGTGCGGTGAGTATGATCTGAACACTAGGGGGCGTTGTACCTGTGGTGAGTATGATCTGAACACTAGGGGGCGTCGTACCTGTGGTGTCTGGGTGCGGTGAGTATGATCTGAGCACTAGGGGGCGTCCAGCTCAGGGCTCCTCTCATCCTGGTCCTGGTCTGGATCTGGTGCTTCAGGTCCGAGCCCACCACACACGCTCCTCCCGGTAACTGCAAGCACCAAAACTCACACTGAACATGTCTGGAAGTTAAAGACCCCTGACATCTATCACGGAATGTGGAAAGCACCCTTTGACCCTTTGAGTACATGAAGTAGTAGTAGTAGTAGTAGCAGTAGCAGTAGCAGTAGTAGTAGTAGTAACAGTAGTAACAGTAGTAACAGTAGTAGTAGTAGTAGTAGTAGTAGCAGTAGCAGTAGCAGTAGCAGCAGTAGCAGTAGCAGTAGCAGTAGCAGTAGCAGTAGCAGTAGCAGTAGCAGTAGCAGTAGCAGTAGCAGTAGCAGTAGTAGCAGCAGCAGCAGCAGCAGCAGCAGCAGCAGCAGCAGCAGCAGCAGCAGCAGCAGTAGCAGTAGCAGTAGCAGTAGCAGTAGTAGCAGTAGCAGTAGTAGTAGTAGTAGTAGTAGTAGTAGTAGTAGTAGTAGTAGTGTGTACCTCCTGCAGAGAGCTGCGCAGACTGCTCCTCCCTCTGTGCGGACGAGAAGGACACCAGCTCTGTCTGAAGAACTGCACCAAACGCTGGGCCAAAAACTCTGCACTGGAACCAAATACATGAAAATACTACTATTACTACTACTGATACTACCACTGCTACTAAAATTAGAGCTACAACAACAACTACTACAACTTCTGCTACTTCTATAAATGTTCCAGAATGTCTTACTTTACAGCAGTGTCTCCTGGTGATTCCATTGATGTTTTGGAACAATCTGAAAAAGAAAAGAGAAAGAAGAGTCCGGGCTCAATATTCTCTCTCTCTCTCTCTGTTTCTTTCTTCACACACTCTCTTCTCTCTCGCTCTCTCTCTCTCTCCACACACTCTCTTCTCTCTCTCTCTCTTTCTCTCTCCACACACTCTCTTCTCTCTCTCTCTCTTTCTCTCTCCACACACTCTCTTCTCTCTCTCTCATTCTCTCTCCACGCACTCTCTTCTCTCGCTCTCTCTCTCTCCACGCACTCTTTCTTTTCTCTTTCTCTTTTTTGTTTTTTTCTTTTTCTCACTTTTGCTCTCTCTCTCTCTCTCTCTCTCTCACACACACACACACACACACACACACACACACACACACACACACACACACACACACACACACACACACACACACACACACACACACAATCTCTCTCTTTTCTTTCTCCCTCTCTCTTTCAAACACACTGTCTCTTTTGCTCTCATTCTCTCTTTCATTTCACTCTTTCTTTGTTTCTATCTTTTCCCTCTCTCTCGTTCTTTCTCCTTTTTTCTTTGATTTGTCCTCTCTGTCCTTTCTCTCAGTATCTTTCTTTCTTTTCTCTCTCTCTCTTTACCTCTCTCTTTCTCTCTCTCTCCTTCTCTCTCTCTCCCTCTCTTTCTCTCTCCTTTTTTACCTATCTCTTTCTTTCTTTCTTCCTTTCTTTCTCCCTCTCTCTCTCCCTCTCTCTCTCTCTCCCTCTCTCTTTTTTTACCTCTCTCTTTCTCTTTCTCTCTCCCTCTCTCTCTATCCCTCTCTCTTTCTCTCCCTCTCTCTTTTTTTACCTCTCTCTTTCTCTTTCTCTCTCCCTCTCTCTCTATCCCTCTCTCCCTCTCTCTCTCTTTCTCTCTCTCTCTTTTTTACCTCTCTTTTTCTTTCTCTCTCTCTCTCCCTCTCTCTTTCTCTCTCTCTCTTTTTTTACCTCTCTCTTTCTTTCTCTCTCCCTCTCTCTTTCTATCCCTCTCTCTTTCTCTCTCTTTTTTTACCTCTTTCTTTCTTTCTCTCTCCCTCTCTCTCTTTCTCTCTCTCTGTCTCTCTCTCTCCTTCTTTCTCTCTCTCCCTCTCTTTTTCCCTCTCTCTCTCTCTCACTCTTTACTCGCTCTCACATTAAGCTAAATAAACTTTAACGTTTACTCAAAGATGTAAGATCAATCTAAATAAAGGAAAACTATTGGAGTAATTAACAGGAGACATTTTTATACAATAATGAGGCGAACGCACAAAGATCTTTTTTTTCACGATGCTAATGCTAAATTTGAAGTTTCATAAATATTAAAATGATGCCACAAAGTGAAGTATTATTTAAAAACAAGTGCGCAGTCCAACCTGTGTGTAGAACTCTTAATTCACACAAACACACAGATGAACAGGAAAATAATGGTTTGAAATTGACCTCCAAAGCCGCTGTCGGTCGAAAGGACAGAGAGAGTCTTCAGTTCGGACTCAGTTTCCCATAATGCTCTCTGCTCTGGCCCCGGGGTCTGCTCATCTTGGTCAGGTTTACTGTTTTTCCTCATTTGGACCAGACTCGAGTTTATGTTCTGGTCCTGGTCCTGGTCCTGGTCCTGGTCCTGGTCCTGGTCCTGGTCCCACTTTGAGCTGAGTCTCCATTTGGCTCCTTCCAAAACCTCCAGCACCAGGTCGACCAGGATGAAGTGAACGTTCTCCTGAACCAAAGATCACCAAAGGTCAATACTGCCACCTCTGGTACCAATACAAACTGCAATCATTACACTTTAAAGGACAAATATTCTGCATGTTTTATATTGTTTTTAGCCTTTAAACCTGCTCTTGAGTGCCTTAAATTTGTCATCTCACGTTTTAAAGCAAAAAAAAAAGTTTCTTATTCATTCTATGACCTGTGAAATGACACTCACTCAGTGCATCCAGCCAGCAGATGGTACCAGCGCTATATACGATCTAGTGAAGTTAGCGCTGAAAAGTCGTTATGATGTGGATTTACTGCAGCAGTTATTGTGTTTAGAGGCAGAAATGCTCAGAACGAGTTTAGCGATGATTTAAGGACTTAAAACACCACAACATTCTAAGATAGATGATCTGGTTTAGACCTGGTTTAGTCCTGGTTTAGTCCTGGTTTAGACCTGGGTTAGTCCTGGTTTAGACCTGGTTTAGACCTGGTTTAGACCTGGTTTAGTCCTGGTTTAGTCCTGGTTTAGACCTGGTTTAGACCTGGTTTAGTCCTGGTTTAGTCCTGGTTTAGTCCTGGTTTAGACCTGGTTTAGTCCTGGTTTAGTCCTGGTTTAGACCTGGTTTAGTTCTGGTTTAGTCCTGGTTTAGTCCTGGTTTAGTCCTGGTTTAGTCCTGGTTTAGTCCTGGTTTAGACCTAGTTTAGTTCTGGTTTAGACCTGGTTTAGTCCTGGTTTAGTCCTGGTTTAGTCCTGGTTTAGACCTGGTTTAGTCCTGGTTTAGACCTGGTTTAGACCTGGTTTAGACCTGGTTTAGACCTGGTTTAGACCTGGTTTAGTCCTGGTTTAGTCCTGGTTTAGTCCTGGTTTAGACCTGGGTTAATCCTGGTTTAGACCTGGTTTAGTCCTGGTTTAGTCCTGGTTTAGACCTGGTTTAATCTTGGTTTAGTCCTGGTTTAGTCCTGGTTTAGACCTGGTTTAGTCCTGGTTTAATCTTGGTTTAGACCTGGTTTAGTTCTGGTTTAGTCCTGGTTTAGTCCTGGTTTAGTCCTGGTTTAGTCCTGGTTTAGTCCTGGTTTAGACCTAGTTTAGTTCTGGTTTAGACCTGGTTTAGTCCTGGTTTAGTCCTGGTTTAGTCCTGGTTTAGACCTGGTTTAGTCCTGGTTTAGACCTGGTTTAGACCTGGTTTAGACCTGGTTTAGACCTGGTTTAGACCTGGTTTAGTCCTGGTTTAGTCCTGGTTTAGTCCTGGTTTAGACCTGGGTTAATCCTGGTTTAGACCTGGTTTAGTCCTGGTTTAGTCCTGGTTTAGACCTGGTTTAATCTTGGTTTAGTCCTGGTTTAGTCCTGGTTTAGACCTGGTTTAGTCCTGGTTTAATCTTGGTTTAGTCCTGGTTTAGACCTGGTTTAATCTTGGTTTAGTCCTGGTTTAGTCCTGGTTTAGACCTGGTTTAGTCCTGGTTTAGTCCTGGTTTAGTCCTGGTTTAGTCCTGGTTTAGTCCTGGTTTAGTCCTGGTTTAGACCTGGTTTAGTCCTGGTTTAGTCCTGGTTTAGTCCTGGTTTAGTCTTGGTTATTGTAACATCTGTATTGGTTATTGCACATTATAATTTGAATTTTCCAAACCCGGTCCAGTTCACACGTCGACTTGAAAATCCTCGGAGACACACCGGGGCTTCTTCTGTGCTCTGTCCAAACAAGTTAAGACGTTATTATTTGCCGCGCATCACTCACAGCTCGGCCACATTTTATATTGAAAAGAAAACATTTTAAAGAGGAATAAAATCTACTTTTTGCTTTCACGATTCAGGTTGCGCACTGACAGAAAACTAAGGATTTTAGGGACCACTTTATAATAACTACATCTTATTTTGCCTGAATAAAGCATTAACAAAGACTTAATTAATAATGAATATATAGTTTATTAAACATGATTCAGGATTAGTAACTACTTAAAGTGCGTATGACGGGTTTTTACAATTTTCTACACTTTATTCAGTGTATTAATACCTCTTGTAAATATAAATTATAGTTTTACACCAATCAGGTCGATGTTTGCGGAGAAAAGTTCAGAGAAAAATCCGTTGACAATTGCAGGAAGTAAACAAATTGATGACATCACACTGGGGAGACAAAGGTTATGCATAATGTACACAAAATAAACTACTTTTTAGACCCTTTAACCATTAATTCAACAAAATAAAGATGTTCACATGTACTTCACTTTGTCAAATGAACAAAATCTGTGACATTAGATGAGATTAGATGTTTTGGCCCAGTGTACAGTGTGGTTGCTATGGTAATTTCCTAGTGTGATGTCATACTTTACAACCAGGAAGTAACATTTAAAACCTAAAAAACAGCTAAACTGGGGTAAAATTTGTAAAGATTTTAGTACAAATTTGAATATATTTATCTTACTTGCATTTTAGTTAAACGTATATTTCAAACTGTCATGGGCCCTTAAATTAAGGTTAAGGTTAGTTAATAGTTCGTCGATGTAAACCCTCATTCGTCCGAATCGTCCATTCGTCACTGCACTCTATCGAATAAACTACATTGCTCTGTTTCTCTGTCGGCCTAGCCGAGTGCAGTGAGGACAGTTGTAAAGAACGTTACATAGGAGAGACCAAACAGCCACTTCACAAAAGGCTGTACCAACACAGAAGATCTACCTCCACAGGACCGCAAAGTGCAGTCCATCTGCACCTAAAAGCTACAAACCACTCGTTTGAGGACAGTGAGGTGAAGATATTGAGCAGAGAGAAGAACTGGTTTGAAAGAGGAGTTAAGGAGGCTATTTGTGTCAAAAGGGAGAATCCTTCTCTAAACAGGAATGGGGGCTTAAGATTTAATTTGGCTAAGATTTATGACTCCTAACACCTTGGTCCAAATCAATAGACCAGTCAAATGCTAATGAGGTCATCAGCAGTGAGGAGGGAGCAACAGCTATCAATAGAACAATAGACCTTAGCCACAGGTGAAACTAGGTAAGGCCAACTATTAATCAAACAAGACAGACCAATTATCAAGTCTCAGGGACAAACAAACAATTTTCCAAACAAAGACAGGTGTTCAGTGACTCCTCCCTGGGGGCAGGACTCTCACTACTTAGAGGAGCATATAAGCCTGAGTTCTCATACCAGCTCTCAGATTGACAATGACTTTTGGATAAAAGTCGAAACGTCTCGATCTTCAAACAGCGTCCGGATGACAACCTCTGAAACCCTTTCTACGCTAGTTAATAGTTATTAAGCCTGAATCATTCTTTATAAACAGTTTGTTGATTATGAACTAAATCTTTGTTCATTTCATGTTTATTAAGGCAAGAATAAGTGGAGTTATTATAAACTGTTACCGGATTTCTCTTTTGTTTTGTGTGAATAATCATGAATCGTGAAGATACTGTTACGTACAAAACTGAATGAAGAGTGAGGTTTATGTGAGTGTGTTTAACCCTCCTGATGAGTGTGTTTTAACCCTCCTGATCAGTGTGTTTAACCCTCCTGATGAGTGTGTTTTAACCCTCCTGATGAGTGTGTTTTAACCCTCCTGATGACTATGTTTAACCCTCCTGATGAGTGTGTTTTAACCCTCCTAATGAGTGTGTTTAACCCTCCTGATGAGTGTGTTTAACCCTCCTGATGAGTGTGTTTTAACCCTCCTGATCAGTGTGTTTAACCCTCCTGATCAGTGGGTTATAACCCTCCTGATGAGTGTGTTTTAACCCTCCTGATGAGTGTGTTTAACCCTCCTGATGAGTGTGTTTAACCCTCCTGATGAGTGTGTTTTAACCCTCCTGATGAGTGTGTTTAACCCTCCTGATGAGTGTGTTTAACCCTCCTGATGAGTGTGTTTTAACCCTCCTGATGAGTGTGTTTAACCCTCCTGATGAGTGTGATTAACCCTCCTGATGAGTGTGTTTTAACCCTCCTGATGAGTGTGTTTAACCCTCCTGATGACTGTGTTTTAACCCTCCTAATGAGTGTGTTTTAACCTTCCTGATGAGTGTGTTTTAACCCTCCTGATGAGTGTGTTTTAACCCTCCTGATCAGTGTGTTTTAACCCTCCTAATCAGTGTGTTTTAACCCTCCTGATGACTGTGTTTAACCCTCCTGATGAGTGTGTTTAACCCTCCTGATCAGTGTGTTTTAACCCTCCTGATGAGTGTGTTTAACCCTCCTGGTGAGTGTGTTTTAACCCTCCTGAGTGTGTTTTAACCCTCCTGATGAGTGTGTTTTAACCTTCCTGATGAGTGTGTTTTAACCCTCCTGATGAGTGTGTTTTAACCCTCCTGATCAGTGTGTTTAACCCTCCTGATGAGTGTGTTTTAACCCTCCTGATGAGTGTGTTTAACCCTCCTGATGAGTGTGTTTTAACCCTCCTGATGAGTGTGTTTTAACCCTCCTGATCAGTGTGTTTAACCCTCCTGATGAGTGTGTTTTAACCCTCCTGATCAGTGTGTTTAACCCTCCTGATGAGTGTGTTTTAACCCACCTGATCAGTGTGTTTTAACCCTCCTGATGAGTGTGTTTTAACCCTCCTGAGTGTGTTTTAACCCTCCTGATCAGTGTGTTTTAACCCTCCTGGTGAGTGTGTTTTAACCCTCCTGAGTGTGTTTTAACCCTCCTGATGAGTGTGTTTTAACCCTCCCGATGAGCGTGTTTTAACCCTCCTGATGAGTGTGTTTTAACCCTCCTGATGAGTGTGTTTTAACCCTCCTGATGAGTGTGTTTTAACCCTCCTGATGACTGTGTTTTAACCCTCCTGATTAGTGTGTTTTAACCCTCCTGATGACTGTGTTTTAACCCTCCTGATGAGTGTGTTTAACCCTCCTGATGAGTGTGTTTTAACCCTCCTGATGAGTGTGTTTAACCCTCCTGATGACTGTGTTTTAACCCTCCTGATGAGTGTGTTTTAACCCTCCTGATCAGTGTGTTTAACCCTCCTGATCAGTGTGTTTAACCCTCCTGATGAGTGTGTTTAACCCTCCTGATGAGTGTGTTTTAACCCTCCTGATGAGTGTGTTTAACCCTCCTGATGAGTGTGTTTAACCCTCCTGATGAGTGTGTTTAACCCTCCTGATCAGTGTGTTTAACCCTCCTGATGAGTGTGTTTAACCCTCCTGATGAGTGTGTTTAACCCTCCTGATGAGTGTGTTTAACCCTCCTGATGAGTGTGTTTAACTCTCCTGATCAGTGTGTTTTAACCCTCCTGATGACTGTGTTTTAACCCTCCTGATGAGTGTGTTTAACCCTCCTGATGAGTGTGTTTTAACCCTCCTAATGAGTGTGTTTAACCCTCCTGATGAGTGTGTTTAACCCTCCTGATGAGTGTGTTTTAACCCTCCTGATCAGTGTGTTTAACCCTCCTGATCAGTGGGTTATAACCCTCCTGATGAGTGTGTTTAACCCTCCTGATGAGTGTATTTAACCCTCCTGATGAGTGTGTTTAACCCTCCTGATGAGTGTGTTTAACCCTCCTGATCAGTGTGTTTTAACCCTCCTGATGAGTGTGTTTAACCCTCCTGATCAGTGTGTTTTAACCCTCCTGATGAGTGTGTTTTAACCCTCCTGATGAGTGTGTTTTAACCCTCCTGATGAGTGTGTTTAACCCTCCTGATGAGTGTGTTTTAACCCTCCTGATGAGTGTGTTTAACCCTCCTGATGAGTGTGTTTTAACCCTCCTGATGACTATGTTTAACCCTCCTGATGAGTGTGTTTTAACCCTCCTGATCAGTGTGTTTAACCCTCCTGAGTGTGTTTTAACCCTCCTGATCAGTGTGTTTAACCCTCCTGATCAGTGTGTTTTAACCCTCCTGATGAGTGTGTTTAACCCTCCTGATGGGTGTGTTTAACCCTCCTGATGAGTGTGTTTTAACCCTCCTGATGAGTGTGTTTAACCCTCCTGATGAGTGTGTTTTAACCCTCCTGATGAGTGTGTTTAACCCTCCTGATGAGTGTGTTTTAACCCTCCTGATGAGTGTGTTTTAACCCTCCTGATGAGTGTGTTTTAACCCTCCTGATGAGTGTGTTTAACCCTCCTGATGAGTGTGTTTTAACCCTCCTGATCAGTGTGTTTTAACCCTCCTGATGAGTGTGTTTAACCCTCCTGATGAGTGTGTTTAACCCTCCTGATGACTGTGTTTTAACCCTCCTGATCAGTGTGTTTAAACCACCCGATGACTGTGTTTTAACCCTCCTGATGAGTGTGTTTTAACCCTCCTGATGAGTGTGTTTTAACCCTCCTGATGACTGTGTTTTAACCCTCCTGATTAGTGTGTTTTAACCCTCCTGATGACTGTGTTTTAACCCTCCTGATGAGTGTGTTTAACCCTCCTGATGAGTGTGTTTTAACCCTCATAATGATTTTGTTTAACCCTCCTGATGAGTGTGTTTAACCCTCCTGATGAGTGTGTTTTAACCCTCCTGATCAGTGTGTTTAACCCTCCTGATCAGTGGGTTATAACCCTCCTGATGAGTGTGTTTTAACCCTCCTGATGAGTGTGTTTAACCCTCCTGATGAGTGTGTTTAACCCTCCTGATGAGTGTGTTTTAACCCTCCTGATGAGTGTGTTTAACCCTCCTGATGAGTGTGTTTAACCCTCCTGATGAGTGTGTTTTAACCCTCCTGATGAGTGTGTTTAACCCTCCTGATGAGTGTGATTAACCCTCCTGATGAGTGTGTTTTAACCCTCCTGATGAGTGTGTTTTAACGCTCCTGATGAGTGTGCTTTAACCCTCCTGATGAGTGTGTTTTAACCCTCCTGATGAGTGTGTTTTAACCCTCCTGATGAGTGTGTTTTAACCCTCCTGATCAGTGTGTTTAACCCTCCTGATGAGTGTGTTTTAACGCTCCTGATGAGTGTGTTTTAACCCTCCTGATGAGTGTGTTTTAACGCTCCTGATGAGTGTGTTTTAACCCTCCTGATGAGTGTGTTTTAACCCTCCTGATGAGTGTGTTTTAACCCTCCTGATGAGTGTGTTTAACCCTCCTGATGAGTGTGTTTTAACCCTCCTGATGACTGTGTTTTAACCCTCCTGATTAGTGTGTTTTAACCCTCCTGATGACTGTGTTTTAACCCTCCTGATGAGTGTGTTTAACCCTCCTGATGAGTGTGTTTTAACCCTCCTGATCAGTGTGTTTAACCCTCCTGATCAGTGGGTTTTAACCCTCCTGATGAGTGTGTTTAACCCTCCTGATGAGTGTTTTTAACCCTCCGGAAGAGTGTGTTTAACCCTCCTGATGAGTGTGTTTAACTCTCCTGATCAGTGTGTTTTAACCCTCCTGATGAGTGTGTTTAACCCTCCTGATCAGTGTGTTTTAACCCTCCTGATGAGTGTGTTTTAACCATCCTGATGAGTGTGTTTTAACCCTCCTGATGAGTGTGTGTTTAACGCTCCTGATGGGTGTGTTTTAACCCTCCTGATGAGTGTGTTTAACCCTCCTGATGAGTGTGTTTTAACCCTCCTGATGACTATGTTTAACCCTCCTGATGAGTGTGTTTTAACCCTCCTGATCAGTGTGTTTAACCCTCCTGATAAGTGTGTTTTAACCCTCCTGATCAGTGTGTTTAACCCTCCTGATCAGTGTGTTTTAACCCTCCTGATGAGTGTGTTTAACCCTCCTGATGGGTGTATTTAACCCTCCTGATGAGTGTGTTTTAACCCTCCTGATGAGTGTGTTTAACCCTCCTGATGAGTGTGTTTTAACCCTCCTGATGAGTGTGTTTAACCCTCCTGATGAGTGTGTTTTAACCCTCCTGATGAGTGTGTTTTAACCCTCCTGATGAGTGTGTTTTAACCCTCCTGATGAGTGTGTTTAACCCTCCTGATGAGTGTGTTTTAACCCTCCTGATCAGTGTGTTTTAACCCTCCTGATGAGTGTGTTTAACCCTCCTGATGAGTGTGTTTAACCCTCCTGATGAGTGTGTTTTAACCCTCCTGATCAGTGTGTTTAACCCTCCCGATGACTGTGTTTTAACCCTCCTGATGAGTGTGTTTTAACCCTCCTGATGAGTGTGTTTTAACCCTCCTGATGACTGTGTTTTAACCCTCCTGATTAGTGTGTTTAACCCTCCTGATGACTGTGTGTTTAACCCTCCTGATGAGTGTGTTTAACCCTCCTGATGAGTGTGTTTTAACCCTCCTTATGAGTGTGTTTAACCCTCCTGATGAGTGTGTTTAACCCTCCTGATGAGTGTGTTTTAACCCTCCTGATCAGTGTGTTTAACCCTCCTGATCAGTGGGTTATAACCCTCCTGATGAGTGTGTTTTAACCCTCCTGATGAGTGTGTTTAACCCTCCTGATGAGTGTGTTTAACCCTCCTGATGAGTGTGTTTAACCCTCCTGATGAGTGTGTTTAACCCTCCTGATGAGTGTGTTTAACCCTCCTGATGAGTGTGTTTTAACCCTCCTGATGAGTGTGTTTAACCCTCCTGATGAGTGTGATTAACCCTCCTGATGAGTGTGTGTTTATCCCTCCTGATGCTTGTGTTTTTTACCTCCTGATTTGTGTGTTTTAACGCTCCTGATGAGTGTGGTTTAACCCTCCTGATGAGTGTGTTTAACCCTCCTGATGAGTGTGTTTAACCCTCCTGATGAGTGTGTTTTAACCCTCCTGATCAGTGTGTTTAACCCTCCTGATGAGTGTGTTTTAACCCTCCTGAGTGTGTTTTAACCCTCCTGATGAGTGTGTTTAACCCTCCTGATGAGTGTGTTTTAACCCTCCTGATGAGTGTGTTTAACCCTCCTGATGAGTGTGTTTAACCCTCCTGATGACTGTGTTTTAACCCTCCTAATGAGTGTGTTTTAACCCTCCTGATGAGTGTGTTTTAACCCTCCTGATCAGTGTGTTTTAACCCTCCTAATCAGTGTGTTTTAACCCTCCTGATGACTGTGTTTAACCCTCCTGATGAGTGTGTTTTAACCCTCCTGATGACTGTGTTTTAACCCTCCTGATCAGTGTGTTTAACCCTCCTGATCAGTGTGTTTAACCCTCCTGATAAGTGTGTTTAACCCTCCTGATCAGTGTGTTTTAACCCTCCTGATGAGTGTGTTTAACCCTCCTTGTGAGTGTGTTTTAACCCTCCTTAGTGTGTTTTAACCCTCCTGATGAGTGTGTTTTAACCCTCCTGATGAGTGTGTTTTAACCCTCCTGATGAGTGTGTTTTAACCCTCCTGATCAGTGTGTTTAACCCTCCTGATGAGTGTGTTTTAACCCTCCTGATGAGTGTGTTTAACCCTCCTGATGAGTGTGTTTTAACCCTCCTGATGAGTGTGTTTTAACCCTCCTGATCAGTGTGTTTAACCCTCCTGATGAGTGTGTTTTAACCCTCCTGATCAGTGTGTTTAACCCTCCTGATGAGTGTGTTTTAACCCTCCTGATCAGTGTGTTTTAACCCTCCTGATGAGTGTGTTTTAACCCTCCTGAGTGTGTTTTAACCCTCCTGATCAGTGTGTTTTAACCCTCCTGGTGAGTGTGTTTTAACCCTCCTGAGTGTGTTTTAACCCTCCTGATGAGTGTGTTTTAACCCTCCCGATGAGCGTGTTTTAACCCTCCTGATGAGTGTGTTTTAACCCTCCTGATGAGTGTGTTTAACCCTCCTGATGAGTGTGTTTTAACCCTCCTGATGACTGTGTTTTAACCCTCCTGATTAGTGTGTTTTAACCCTCCTGATGACTGTGTTTTAACCCTCCTGATGAGTGTGTTTAACCCTCCTGATGAGTGTGTTTAACCCTCCTGATGAGTGTGTTTTAACCCTCCTGATGAGTGTGTTTTAACCCTCCTGATCAGTGTGTTTTAACCCTCCTGATGAGTGTGTTTAACCCTCCTGATGAGTGTGTTTAACCCTCCTGATGAGTGTGTTTTAACCCTCCTGATGAGTGTGTTTTAACCCTCCTGATCAGTGTGTTTTAACCCTCCTGATGACTGTGTTTTAACCCTCCTGATGAGTGTGTTTTAACCCTCCTGATGAGTGTGTTTTAACCCTCCTGATGAGTGTGTTTAACCCTCCTGATGAGTGTGTTTTAAACCTCCTGATGAGTGTGTTTAACCCTCCTGATGAGTGTGTTTAACCCTCCTGATGAGTGTGTTTTAACCCTCCTGATGAGTGTGTTTAACCCTCCTGATGAGTGTGTTTAACCCTCCTGATGACTATGTTTAACCCTCCTGATGAGTGTGTTTAACCCTCCTGATGAGTGTGTTTTAACCCTCCTGATGAGTGTGTTTTAACCCTCCTGATGAGTGTGTTTTAACCCTCCTGATGAGTGTGTTTAACCCTCCTGATGAGTGTGTTTAACCCTCCTGATGAGTGTGTTTAACCCTCCTGATGAGTGTGTTTAACCCTCCTGATGAGTGTGTTTAACCCTCCTGATGAGTGTGTTTTAACCCTCCTGATGAGTGTGTTTAACCCTCCTGATGAGTGTGTTTAACCCTCCTGATGAGTGTGTTTAACCCTCCTGATGAGTGTGTTTAACCCTCCTGATGAGTGTGTTTTAACCCTCCTGATGAGTGTGTTTAACCCTCCTGATGAGTGTGTTTAACCCTCCTGATGAGTGTGTTTAACCCTCCTGATGAGTGTGTTTTAACCCTCCTGATGAGTGTGTTTAACCCTCCTGATGAGTGTGTTTAACCCTCCTGATGAGTGTGTTTAACCCTCCTGAGTGTGTTTAACCCTCCTGATGAGTGTGTTTAACCCTCCTGATGAGTGTGTTTAACCCTCCTGATCAGTGTGTTTTAACCCTCCTGATGAGTGTGTTTTAACCCTCCTGATGAGTGTGTTTAACCCTCCTGATGACTGTGTTTTAACCCTCCTGATGAGTGTGTTTTAACCCTCCTGATCAGTGTGTTTTAACCGTCCTGATCAGTGTGTTTTAACCGTCCTGATGAGTGTGTTTTAACCCTCCTGAGTGTGTTTTAACCCTCCTGATGAGTGTGTTTTAACCCTCCTGATGAGTGTGTTTTAACCGTCCTGATGAGTGTGTTTTAACCCTCCTGATGAGTGTGTTTAACCCTCCTGATGAGTGTGTTTAACCCTCCTGATGAGTGTGTTTAACCCTCCTGATGAGTGTGTTTAACCCTCCTGATGAGTGTATTTAACCCTCCTGATGAGTGTGTTTTAACCCTCCTGATGAGTGTGTTTTCACCCTCCTGATGAGTGTGTTTTAACCCTCCTGATGACTGTGTTTAACCCTCCTGATGAGTGTGTTTTCACCTGTGGAGGAGGACTTTTGCTGCTGCAGACAGACTTCAGACTCGCTCAGCTCCTCGGTGCTTCTCGCTAATGGCTGTCCACCCTGCGCCGCTTCACTGACACCAAAACGTTAAAAAATACAGAAAATACACAGAGGTTAAATACACCAGGACGGTCCATTTGCACTGGTGTCAAGACCCTTTCAAAATATACAAAATACAATTTAAAAAATACTTTAGAATTCTTCAGTCTCAACTTCCAGATGTAATAATAACATTGTTTTAGTGAATTTTAGTCATGTCACATTTTTTTTTCATGGACACTACGTTGAGTAATTTAAATCATATTTTGTTTGGTCTGTTTGTGCTTGAATGGTACATATCTACTGTTTTATTTATGGCCAATGCAGATACCGATACTTTAGAATCCAGAGCAGACGACGGACAATCATTGTTGGCCTTATTATGAAAACATAATGACAATAAACTCAATGACTGTCCAAATCAGGCCCTTCAAGGGACATGATCCAGCCCCCAACCATCTTTAAAAGATATAGAAAATATTTGTTCTGTTGTTACTGGTTTAGACCTGGTTTAGACCTGGTTTAGTCCTGGTTTAGTCCTGGTTTAGTCCTGGTTTAGACCTGGCTTAGTCCTGGTTTAGTCCTGGTTTAGTCCTGGTTTAGTCCTGGTTTAATCCTGGTTTAGACCTGGTTTAGTCCTGGTTTAGTCCTACTTTAGACCTGGTTTAGTCTTGGTTTAGTCTTGGTTTAGTCCTGGTTTAGACCTGGTTTAGTCCTACTTTAGACCTGGTTTAGTCTTGGTTTAGTCCTGGTTTAGTCTTGGTTTAGTCCTGGTTTAATCCTGGTTTAGTCTTGGTTTGTCCTGGTTTAGTCCTGGTTTAATCCTGGTTTAGTCCTGGTTTAGACCTGGTTTAGTCCTACTTTAGACCTGGTTTAGTCCTGGTTTAGTCCTGGTTTAGTCCTACTTTAGACCTGGTTTAGTCTTGGTTTAGTCTTGGTTTAGTCCTGGTTTAGACCTGGTTTAGTCCTGGTTTAGTCTTGGTTTAGTCCTGGTTTGGTCCTGAATGGTACATATCTACTGTTTTATTTATGGCCAATGCAGATACCAATACTTTAGAATCCAGAGCAGACGACGGACAATCATTGTTGGCCTTATTATAAAAACATAATGACAATAAACTCAATGACTGTCCAAATCAGGCCCTTCAACATGATCCGGCCCCCAACCATCTTTAAAAAAATATAGAAAATATTTGTTCTGTTGTTACTGGTTTAGACCTGGTTTAGACCTGGTTTAGTCCTGGTTTAGACCTGGTTTAGTCCTGGTTTAGACCTGGTTTAGTCCTGGTTTAGTCCTGGTTTAGTCCTGGTTTAGTCCTGGTTTAATCCTGGTTTAGACCTGGTTTAGTCCTGGTTTAGTCCTACTTTAGACCTGGTTTAGTCTTGGTTTAGTCTTGGTTTAGTCCTGGTTTAGACCTGGTTTAGTCCTACTTTAGACCTGGTTTAGTCTTGGTTTAGTCCTGGTTTAGTCTTGGTTTAGTCCTGGTTTAATCCTGGTTTAGTCTTGGTTTGTCCTGGTTTAGTCCTGGTTTAATCCTGGTTTAGTCCTGGTTTAGACCTGGTTTAGTCCTACTTTAGACCTGGTTTAGTCCTGGTTTAGTCCTGGTTTAGTCCTACTTTAGACCTGGTTTAGTCTTGGTTTAGTCTTGGTTTAGTCCTGGTTTAGACCTGGTTTAGTCCTGGTTTAGTCTTGGTTTAGTCTTGGTTTAGTCCTGGTTTAGAACTGGTTTAGTCCTTGTTTAGTCCTGGTTTAGTCTTGGTTTAGTCTTGGTTTAGTCCTGGTTTAGTCTTGGTTTAGTCCTGGTTTAGTCTTGGTTTAGTCCTACTTTAGACCTGGTTTAATCTTGGTTTAGTCCTGGTTTAGTCTTGGTTTAGTCCTGGTTTAATCCTAGTTTAGTCTTGGTTTGTCCTGGTTTACTCCTGGTTTAATCCTGGTTTAGTCCTGGTTTAGTCCCTGTTTAGACCTGGTTTAGTCCTGGTTTAGTCCTGGTTTAGTATTGTTTTGTCCTGGTTTAGTCCTGGTTTAGTCCTGGTTTAATCCTGGTTTAGTCCTGGTTTAGTCCCTGTTTAGACCTGGTTTAGTCCTGGTTTAGTCTTGGTTTAGACCTACTTTAGACCTGGTTTAGTCTTGGTTTAATCCTGGTTTGTCCTGGTTTAGTCCCTGTTTAGACCTGGTTTAATCCTGGTTTAATCCTGGTTTAGTCCTGGTTTAATCCTGGTTTAGTCCTGGTTTAGTCCCTGTTTAGACCTGGTTTAGTCCTGGTTTAGTCCCTGTTTAGACCTAGTTTAGACCTGGTTTAGTCTTGGTTTAGTCCTGGTTTAGTCCTGGTTTAATCCTGGTTTGTCCTGGTTTAGTCCCTGTTTAGACCTGGTTTAATCCTGGTTTAATCCTGGTTTAGTCATGGTTTAATCCTGGTTTAGTCCTGGTTTAGTCCCTGTTGAGACCTGGTTTAGTCCTGGTTTAGTCCCTGTTTAGACCTACTTTAGTCCTGGTTTAGTCCTGGTTTAATCCTGGTTTGTCCTGGTTTAGTCCCTGTTTAGACCTGGTTTAATCCTGGTTTAATCCTGGTTTAGTCCTGGTTTAATCCTGGTTTAGTCCTGGTTTAGTCCCTGTTGAGACCTGGTTTAGTCCTGGTTTAGTCCCTGTTTAGACCTGGTTTAGTCCTGGTTTAATCCTGGTTTGTCCTGGTTTAGTCCCTGTTTAGACCTGGTTTAGTCTTGGTTTAGTCTTGGTTTAGTCTTGGTTTAGTCTTGGTTTAGTCCTGGTTTAGTCCTGGCTCGAAGAGAGACAAATTCTGTCAAAAAACAATTGCAAACAAACATTTTCCTCCTGTTTTTGTACTTTGCTGGTGAGAGTTGGTTGAGTCCGTGCCACGACACCGGCCTGGCCCTCCTGCAGACCACTGGGCTGCTCCTGCGAAGAACCGAGCCTGGACCCGGGTCTGGGTCTGGTCCCAGGTCCAGGCCGGGTCCAGGGGCGGACTCTGGTTCCTCTGCTGTCGGCGTCAGGGGAAGAGGGGGCTGATGGGAGTCGTTTGGGGGAGACACGAGCAGAAGAGGCGTCTGCGGCTCATCTGAGGAAACGAGAGAAGGAAAACATGAAAGAGTCCAACAGGGGGCGCCAAATCCTGGGGGAATTACCTGTAAACAGAGATGTCAAGTTTAATCAGTTATTGAGGTCACGGCGTAATCGTAAGAAAAATGACATCATTTCAATTCAATATTTACTCCAAAAAAGTAAACCTGAATGTAAAGTGCTTTAATGAGGCTGGTTTTATCTCCAAATTAACTTCAAACTTCAAATCGACACAAAACCGTTTCAAAAGTGCTGCATAAACATAAAACAATAAAAAAGCAACGAAAAGGTATAATAAATGCTCAGTTTTATCTCACTAGTTCTAAACGATAAAACTAGTCAAATAGAAGCAAAACCATAAAATCATAAAATAAATTCAATAAATAAAAGTGCATAACAAAAGGATGACATGTTTTATTATAAGATTGTAAAAGAAAACCAAACAAAAAGCTTTGATTTCCACAAATCCATTGAATTAGAAAAACAGGACTTTATTGGTATTTACAAATAAGGAGTTATTAGAACCAAAGCCGTTTCAACCCTCAACAATCAGAGCTTTCAAGGGGAGCGTTTCACATCCACGTTTGCACCGGCCCCTCAGAGCGGGTCAGGCTGGAGCGTCTCGGGTCTGTTTCCTGCTGAGGTCCCAACTCTGCATCGTAAGCATTACAAATGTGTTCTTAATGAATAAAACTTGCATTGTTCCTGAATTAAACTCATTTGTGGCCATACCTGCTGGCCAGGTCCCAGTCCCGTCAGACCTGGGACACCTGGTCAGCGCTTGGAGACCGCTGGGACACCAGGGGCCACAGGGGGGCGCTGGAGGAGATGTGGTCGAGTCCTCGACACGTCTCCCACGTTGTGGGTGTGAAAGTAGTGTGTGCATACATGGCTGGTGGTGGTCGGAGGGGCGGGTGGCATAGATCGGCAGCCTCGCTTCTGTCAGTCTGCCCCAGGGCAGCTGTGGCTACAACAGTAGCTTACAATCACTGAGTGTGGAGTGAATGAATAATTCACTGTGAAGCGTCTTGAGTGTCTAGAAAAAGCGCTACATAAGTCTAATGCGTTATTATTTTTAATCCTGAGTCTGATCTGAGCGAGTCACAAAAACACTCAGTAATTCAGTCAAGTTTGTGGCCGTGACACGTGGCTAAAGCTACAGTAAACAGGAAACTACTTCCTGTTTGTCTTCAGCTTTTCTGCACCTGTTTAACTTCTCTGCAAAGTCCCTACGCCGCACTTTAACCTCTCTTTATGTGATGTTTTGGCTTTGGATAATGTTACATGATTTATGTAACGAGTGCTGTGCGTCGATAAACAGGAAACTGCTGATCAAGCAGATCTCTCAACGTTTTATGAGAAATGATTATATTCTATATTTATCTGCTTTTTGCCATTTCATGTTCAAACGCTCAAACGCTCAAACGCGCTCTGTCAGTCAAAAGTGGGTCGGACGGCTTTGGAAGCACCTCCTCCAAAGGGTTCAAATCATCAAATCATTTAAACAGACGGCACAGTTCACCTCAGACAGTGGAACCGATCTGCTCCAAAGTGAACCAGTGGAAACATGGCTAGTGCACCTTCAGTGATTTGTATTTCCATGGATTCTCTGAAGACTTTGTGGAACATAAAGGATCATTTCGATGCACTGAAAAGTAATATTCCAGCACTAATTCTCTGTGAAAATGTGTCAGTAGCAGAAGAGTCGTGTTCTCCAGTGCGTCTCACCGAGAGTCTGCGCTCGATGGGGCTCCTCCAGACTCCAGCTCGCTCTGGCTCGCTGCAGACTCGACCTCATGGCTGTGGACACGACACGTTATCTGTTATTTTCATTCATTCTTGAGTTTCCGACAGTTACGACTTCAATCATGGGCAGCACAACAGACTTAGGTGTTTCTTTGCTTTTCTTTAGCCTTATTTTTGTCCGTGGAGCTTTTCTTTGGCTCAAATTAGCTTTATACAGTAAAATGTAAACTGAAAGTAGTTTCTCCGACTGTGCAGAGCTTAGCTAGCTTGTTTGCTAATGACAGTGTGAGATTGAGGACTGTGATTCCCCAATTTAACATTTAACTGTTAATAAACCGAGCAAACAGATCAGTGCAGACAAACATCAAGATCAACTGGTTTTAGAGGATAGTTAATGATTTTATGACTGTGGCAGGGCCGAGAGTTTACGTGTATTTGTCAAAAAATAAACGATTCTTTACAAAGTACGGTTAAAGTGCCTCCGACAGGTTGAACTACACATTTAACTAAAATGCAGTTTAGATAAATACATTACAATTTTGCTCAAATACTTCACAAATTTTATCCCGGTTTAGCAAATTTTTAGGTTTTTTGTTTTACTTCCTGTTTGGATGACATCACACTAGGAAATTACCATAGCAACCACACTGTACACTGGGCCAAATTCATCTAACGCCATAGATCTTTTAAATATTACAAATAAAGAAAACACGAGAACACCTTTTTTGTCGAATGAATGTATCAAAGGATCAAAAAAAAGGAGTTTCTTTTGTCTAAATTATGCATAACCTTTGTCTCCCCAGTGTGATGTCATCAGTTTGTTTACTTCCTGTACCTTTTTATGGAACTTTTCTCCGCAAACGGCGACTTGATTGGTGCCAAACTATAATTTATATATACAAGAGGTATTAATACACTGAATGAAGTCAAAATAAGAAAATCAGGAAAAGCTGTCATACGCCCTTTAAAGTCTATATGAAGGTTCTCAATTTTTTTTAACTAATTTATTCAACTATACGGCCTCTCCTTGTTTTTTTATTTGCGTTTTCATCTGTTTTACATGTGAAGCCTCTTTGAATGTCATGAAAATCCATATCAATAACAATGGCCTATTACAACTAGAGCTGCAATTAACGACTATTTAATTAATCGATTAGTCTAGCGATTGTTCATTGTAGTTGTTTAGAACGCAAAAGACCCTTGACAATTCAAATTTTACTCCATTTTACCCAGACAAAGCTGAAGTGAAGGCGTTGGACGACAATTTGGTGAAAAATATTTAAAGATGAACAAGTATTTTAATCAAAAACACATAATTTACAAGTTTCCTGTGTGTTTTTTGTGTCATTCCTGTTCCGCCTGAGTCATAAAACCTCTTCTTTCAGCTCATAAACGTTTCAGAGTCTGAGTATCGACCTGTTTAAAGTGCGAATGACAGGTTTTAACGGTTTTCTAGTTTTGATTTTATTCGGTGCATTAATACGTATTGTACATAAAAATTCCTGTTTTACACCAGTCGAGTTGTAGTTGGTGGAGAAACGTGGAAAAATCAGTTTGAAATGACAGGAAGGAATAAACTGATGACATCACACTGGGGAGACTCACTCCGTTCGAAGGTTACGCATAATTTACCCAAAATAAACAACTTAAATTACAAATGAAACATGAATTCAACAAAATAAAGGCGTTCACATATATTTTGATTTGTCGGACAAAAAAAATCTATGACATTAGCTGAGTTTTAACCATAGAACTGTAATAAAACCTGGAAGATGAATCCAAAATAGCCGCCCTGTTTATCCCTATGGAGTGAGCTCATTGGTGCATGACCCCAAAAAAATTTCTTAAGGCCAATTCATACTTCATAAGAAGTACGAACTTTGTTCGTGCGCCTTGGGCTGTAAGAACAAAATGACATCATTTTGTTCTTACAGCCTCTGTTCGGCTGTTCTCGCAGCTTGTTCTTGGTACATCAGCTGAGCAGAACTTTGTTCGGCAGAACTGTGCGTCAACTAGGCTCTGATTGGCTAGTTTTTCAAAAGGGGCGGGGTAAATTGCCTTGGGCGCATGTAAAGACAAGGTGGTCAAACCGACGGGCTGACATTTGAAGTACGAGAAGTGCCTCTCCTCATTTATCTCCCGCATTTGTTGAACAAACAGACTGTATTGGCCCTGTACGACCCGCGTCGTATTTAGCGGCCGGACATGCCATCTTCGCTCATTTCGTTCTGTCTCCTCGGCCAGCGCATGTAAAAGAAGCAGGTCGTCATCCTCCTCTCTCATCCACTCAAAAACTACATCTGCCATTGCTAAAACGATATCAACTGAGCTGTCAGCGATGGTCATCTCCATAGAAACAGCGTGGACACAGTTGTTGGGGATCACGGGGGGCGGGGTCTGAAGGAGTTCCGCTGCGGCGCTTGAGCTGAAGTATGAATGCCAGAGCCGAAACGAAGTTTGTTCTTGTTCTTACAGCCTGAGGCGCACGAACAAAGTTCGTGCTTCTTATGAAGTATGAATTGGCCTTTACTTCCGTATTTACTTCCTGATACGGAGCATCTTTGCTTTAGGGCGCCACGTGACGACAATCCCCCATGATGCTTTGAGCGACGTGAACGACCAGCAGCTGCAAGTTTTTGTGTTAGCGTTAGCTTGTGTGATTGTAATTGTGTTCTTCATGTTAGACACTCGTGAAAGAGTCTGAAATGAAATAAAATACAACTCACAGGTGTCTCTAGTCGAGCCTTTTCCACGAGCTTCTGTTTGTATCGTCCGACGCTCGTTCACGTGACTCACACACGTTTACGGTGACGTCACTTCATATAAAAACGGTAATTTCAGCGATTTTAGAAACGGTAGAAAAGAACATTTCCTTCTATTTTATTTAAATACCAATAATAATTAGGTACTGTCTGCAATTATAATGTGCAATTATAGAAAAAGGCTGGTTCCAAGAGGCTGCAGTACCTCGCACGACCACTAATCAATCTGGGACACGGACAGAGGGGGGCGCCTTATCAAGTGAAGAGTTCAATTGCAAAAACAGATATGTCCATTTGAAAAACGTATAAAAATGTAGGTTTGTTTTTGTTACCATCCTCTACAGATATTATTAACAAAAATAATATCTATTGGAGTTAATAAAAGAAGGATGGAATAATATTTTGATTGCAGTGAAATATGGTTGGCTTTTGAAAACATTACTATACAAAGAGTTAACTATAAGGCTCCAATTACTTTTTGAAGTGGCACTTATCTGTTTTTGCAAATGTACTCTTCAAGTTCTTTTAATACATCCATGGTTTTAGTCCAGTGTGCAGAGTAATTTCCTGGTGTGATGTCATCATTTACAACCAGGAAGTGATGTTACAAAACTAAAAAAACAACTAAAAATGATGAAATGTATAATTATTTTTATCAAAACTTTGAATATATTTATCTTACCTGTATTTTAGGTACATGAGTCCAACCTGTCAGGGGCACTTTAACGATTAATTGATTATTTAATTAGTTGACAACCGTTTCTATAATCAATCAGTTGCAGCCTTAATTACAACTACATTCAGTGATATTATGTAAAAAAAAACACCAATAACATTATCTTTACTGCGTGATATCATTAAGGTTAGACTTCAGACACGTTCACGTTTCAATATTTGCAGATTTAAATGCAGTTTCAATCACGTTTTAGTTCATTTTTGGTCATTCATCGCTGCTTTTTCTCGTCGCTTCCTGAGTCAGAGCAGAAGTCGCGCAGATTACTCAAAACTTCTTTCTCAACACGACTCACGGACAAACAAGACAGACGAGACGTTTGATTCCAGGGTTTAAACGAATGAAGATAAGAGCTGAAAAGTGTAAAAGCCTCACCATGTTTGCTCTGGGCTCGTGAGGGACGCAGACGTTTGTGAAAGTGAAGGTTTGGGTTCAGAGCGCGAGGGCTGGCAGAGGGACTTCCTGTGTTCTTGTGGTTTTGAGGTTCAGCGTTTATCTGACCTGAAATACAGACGTTTCACAACTCACTCACGAGCAAAAAAAAAAAACATTAGAGGGTTTGAAAATGTGATCCCTGAGGAGATAATCGCAGAAAAGCTCAAAAACACACTTTATTTAAAATATTTGTCG
Organism: Rhinogobius similis; assembly: GCA_019453435.1. Classification (NCBI taxonomy): domain Eukaryota; kingdom Metazoa; phylum Chordata; class Actinopteri; order Gobiiformes; family Gobiidae; genus Rhinogobius; species Rhinogobius similis. The sequence continues at coordinate 5,757,163 of CM033633.1, forward strand.
CAATTGTCTTACATTTCTGTGCTGTTATTATAAAAAATACATGTTCTTCCTAGTTTTCATTAATGACTTATTATAAACACTGGTTTTAGTACAATCTGGATATTGAAAACTTCCAAAGGGGTTCCAAACCTTTCAGGCCAGGACCCCGAAATAACTGCAACCGCTCTGGGACCCCACTGCAAAATTACATTGTAATAATTTCAACTTGCAAAACATTTTAATTGAGGTAAAATTGTGTTGCTGTAAAGTGTATGAAGTAATTTGACATCGTTTCACTACAATATACTGTTTTCAATTAAAAACACATTAAATACAGCATTGATTTTCCTCCAGTGGCCGAGGAACACTAGTGTGCCTTGAAAAAATGTCAAGTTTGAGTTCACAGATTCGTGCAGATTTAATTTACCATTTTGGAGTGTCCTGAACATACTTCTCCACCAAAAGAAAAAACAGAACCAATCACCGTTGCCAGTAGGGTCTGGGCTGCATAGGGTTAAAGTGCGTATGACGGGTTTCTATGATTTTCTCATTTTGACTTTATTCAGTGAATTAATATCTGTTGTAAATAGAAATTATAGTTTTACACCAATCAGGTCACTGTTTGTGGAGAAAAGTTGAAAAACCTGTTGAAAAATACAGGAAGTAAACAAACTGATGACATCACACTGGGGAGACAAAGGTTATGCATCATTTACACAAAATACACAACTTTTTTGACCCTTTAAACATGAATTCAACAAAATTAAAGGTGTTCACATTTATTTTTATTTGTCAAATCAAAATAATGTGACATTAGATGAGTTTTGGCCCAGTTTACAGTGTTGTTGCTATGGTAATTTCCTAGTGTGATGTCATCATTTACAACCAGGAAGTAAAATTAAAAAGCTAAAAATTGCGAAAACTGTGTAAAATTTGTAAAGAATTTTAGCTCATTTTGAAATATGTTTATCTGAACTACATTTTGGTTCAATGAGTCGCCCGACCTGTCATGGGCCCTTTAAGTTAGAGGGGGATTTGTAATGTTGTTTGGTTGTTTCAGTTTTATTTATGGCTAAGTTGTTAATTATATTGCTTTAAATATAGTTTGCAGATTCTTTTTTGTTGTTTCTTTAGTTATTGGTTAAAATGACTTTGTTTATTATGAGGTGTTAGACCTCTTTGGGTTCTCCCCTCGAGGCTGTTGGTGCCCCCTGGTGGTGTTTAAATCTCCTGGTGTGAGGAGAAAGAGAGAAAAGGCAGTTTGCAGTGAGGCTGCACGTTACTTTGTGGTTTTGTTGTCTCCTGTATTTTTTATGCATTATGATTTTGGTGTTTGGCTTTCTGTTTGGAAATAAATTCATCTTTTTTTTGAGCACCGCTCCTGCTTTATGTCTTGCCTGACTCTCTGATCCAGTGACAAGTCGACATGTGCCTTGAAAAAATGTCACGTTAACAGATTCGTGCAGATTTAATTTACCATTTTGGAGTGTCCTGAACACACTTCTCCACCAAAAGAAAAAGCAAAACCAATCACCGTTGCCAAATTTAAAGAACTAGACTGTGCCACCGACATTATTTATCACAATATTATTTATCACACATTATTTTGACTTGTTGTGTATGAACTTTAGTAGAATGTGTGCCGTGGTGTCTTTTCAAATAAAAAAGTGTACCACGACCACGAACAAGGTTGAAAAACACTGAAATACAGTGACATAATTATAAAACCAATATCTTGCTCATGCCTCGCTCCTTCTGAGGGGTCCCAGCCCCCACTTTGGGAACCACTGGAATATTTCCCTTGGATTATATCAACGACACATGTCAAAAGACCTTTTATAACAAAGAAAATGTGAAAAAAGAATAGGTTATTACTGATTTTCATTAAAAATACACTTCATTCATAAATATTCTCTCCAGTCGCCATATTTCAACCTTTATTTGGCTGATAAAGTATTTAAAAAGTTTAAATATACAACAGAAATAATCATTTGACTGGACAACCACTAAAATAATCATTAGTGCTACATTATATACTGATTTCTATCTTAAAGGTGCACTCTGTGACTTTTCTGAGGAGGATACATGATCAGATTTATTTTCATTTCATTTATTTTATTTATTTGAACAACATACAAGTTCCATTACATTTTACTGCTGTGCTGTATTTATGCTCAAAAGGAGTGGGAAGAAGTGTGAACTTATAAAGTCCTTCCCTCTTAAATTAGTTTGTAAATATTGTTGACATATAACGTGTAAATCATTTAACAAAACACAGTCTTACTTGGCTGTTTTTAAAATACATTTAAATAGCATTAAAAGAATAATCTCTGAATCTTATGTGATTATTGTTATTATAATTAAAATGGTAATTTGACCCCGCCCTCTATCTGAAACTATAACATGTATAGTTTCAGATAGAGGGCGGGGTCTGTGATATTTTTGTTTTTGAAAGAAATACCCAAAGTTCTGATGCACAAATGTTTCTCCTCTCATTAGTTTGGGATTGGCTGCTCAAACTTGTCATATTAATCTTAAAATCTTTTCAGCTGAACACAATCACGTCTTTGGAGTTGAATAATGGCACCACTTTCTGAATTGAAAGTGAAGTGAAAATAATTCAAGCTTTGTTTATTTCTAACAGAGATTTGTATTTTTGTTTCATGTTTTTGTTTCATGTGAATAGGTCCATTAGTTGTTTATACAGAGATTTGAGTCATAAACTGGAAAAACATTATATTTTCTCTAATTTTCTTAAAAAAAAAAAAAAGAAAGAAAGAAAGAAAGAAAATGTAAATTCTGACATTTTTATATTCCCAGTTTACTTTGGCTGCAGTTACCTGTTATTGTCCAGCAGATGCCGCTGTTGTTCAAGAGTCCGCGGGGTCTGCAGCGGTGAGTCCAGTGCGCAGGCGCAATGAAGTGCTCCATCTATTCTGTGGTTTTCAAGGTGTTTCTGGGTAATTAAAAAAAAAAAAGAAAAGTGGAATAAAAGCAAAATGTAACGAATCCTCCACCAGAGACTTAAATACAACGTGAACTTTAAAGAACCATTTGTTTTATCTTCTCAAAAATGTGTTTGTGTGGAGGCAGTGGACCACGGCTAGTCAACTTTAGTCCTGGTTTAGACCTGGTTTAGTCCTGGTTTAGTCCTGGTTTAGACCTGGTTTAGTCCTGGTTTAGACCTGGTTTGGACCTGGTTTAGACCTGGTTTAGCCCTGGTTTAGACCTGGTTTAGTCCTGGTTTAGTCCTGGGTTAGCCCTGGTTTAGACCTGGTTTAGACCTTGTTTGGACCTGGTTTAGACCTGCTTTGGACCTGGTTTAGTCCTGGTTTAGCCCTGGTTTAGTTCTGGTTTAGTTCTAGTTTAGACCTGCTTTGGACCTGGTTTAGTCCTGGTTTAGCCCTGGTTTAGTTCTGGTTTAGTTCTAGTTTAGACCTGCTTTGGACCTGGTTTAGTCCTGGTTTGGTTCAAGTTTAGACCTGTTTTAGACCTGGTTTAGCCCTGGTTTAGTCCTGGTTCAGACCTACTTTAGTCCTGGGTTAGCCCTGGTTTAGTCCTGGTTTAGCCCTAGTTTAGTCCTGGTTTAGCCCTGGTTTAGTCCTAGTTTAGCCCTGGTTTAGACCTGGTTTGGATCTGCTTTGGTCCTGGTTTAGACCTGCTTTGGACCTGGTTTAGTTCTGGTTTAGTTCTAGTTTAAATCTGCTTTGGACCTGGTTTAGTTCTGGTTTAGTTCTAGTTTAGACCTGCTTTGGACCTGGTTTAGACCTGCTTTGGACCTGGTTTAGACCTGCTTTGGACCTGGTTTAGTTCTGGTTTAGTTCTAGTTTAGACCTGCTTTGGACCTGGTTTAGTCCTAGATAAATATATTTCACATTTTGCCAAGATACTTTACAAATTTTATCCCAGTTTAGTAATTTTTTTTAGGTTTTTAATTTCACTTCTAGGAAATTACCATAGCAACCACCTGTAAACTGAGCCAAAACTCATCTAATGTCGCAGAAAATAAATGTGAACACTTTTTTTTTTGTTGCATCAATGAATAAATGGTCAAAAAAGTGTGTGTAAATGATGCATAACCTTTGTCTCCCCAGTGTGATGTCATCAGTTTGTTTACTTCCTGTAACTTTCTACAGATTTGACCACTTTTCTCCACAAACGGCCACTTGATTGGTGTAAAACTATCATTTATATTTACATCAACTATCAATACATCAAACAAAGACAAAATTAGAAAATCATGAAAACCTGTCATACGCACTTTAAGCCTGACACGACGCACCGTTTAAACCAGGCATGTCCAAACTCAGGCCCGGGGGCCAAATGCGGCCCTCAGACCAATTTTTCTTGGCCCTTAGTCTTCCTGGTGAACTGGCCCACATTGTCCTGATAAGTACTATTTACAGCACATTTCAGATTTTCTACAATTCCAACCTAAATAACTAACATTTTGGTGCGACACAGACCTGATATTAAGGCACTGAGACTGAATGTAGATGTGGTGGAGCTTAAAACATCAGATAAATGCAGCTTTTTTCAATGTTTCGCGATTGATTTGTGGCCCTCCACTTGGTCTATATGTCAATATGTGGCCCTCGATGGAAAAAGTTTGGACACCCCTGATTTAGAGCAAGGCGTCCAAACTGTCGCCCAGGGCCCAAACAACTATTTTTGTGGTTCCTCGCCCTCAGTTGAATCGGCCCAAAAGCTCACACTGCACTGCAAATCAACAATAATATAACAGGGCTGCAACTAATGATTATTTCTGTAGTCGATTAGTCTAGCGATTATTCCTCCGATTAGTTGTTTAGAACATAAAAGACCCTTGAAAATGAGAATTTCACTCAAGTTTCCCCAAACAAAGCTGAAGTAAAAGCGTTTGACGACGTCCTGGAGGAGAATATTTATAGATGAACAAGGATTTGAATCAAAAACACACACTTTACCTGTTTCCTGTGTGTTTTTGTGTCGTTCCTGCTCCGTCTGAGTCATAAAACCTCTTCTTTCAGCTCATACAATGTTTTGGAGTCTGTGTTTAGACCAGTTAACGATTACTCGATTATTTAAATAAATGACAAATATTTCTATAATCAATTAGTTGCGATTAATCTATTAACTTGTTGCAGCCCTACAATATAATAATAATAAATAGTAGAGTTTATTTTACTGGACAACCACACTTTTATCCACAGAAATATTAAATACAATATTTTACCACAAATGATACTTTTAGTGAAGCTCAAGTTCAGTTTTGACGCCTGAAAAATATAAGCTTTGGGTGTCTATTAGGTGGAAAAGTGCTCTATAAATAAAAATTCTTCTTCTTCTTCTTCTTCTTCTTTTTTTCCATGATTCACGTAGAAAAGAAAAACTGTACATCTGGAAATTCAAATTGTTGCAAGTTTATTTGTAGAGCACAATATGTACACAAGGCTTTACACAACAGCATTAAAAACACACAAAGACAAACAAAATCATTTTAAAAGGTACTTTAAAGGTCAGAGTGCAGATAAATCTCTCGGTCGTCAGCTGCTTTAGCCTGGATTTAACCCTTGTCAGAGCAGAGGCCTCTCATCTTCAGACTGTTCCAGGTTTTATCTACAAAACACTCTGAGGAAGTGAGGAAGGCCAAAGTGATCAGAAGTAGGAGGCAGACTCAGAATCTTACGTTTTTCCCATTTATTCCCGTGGAAAAAAAAAGTGCAGAAAATTATACATATTTACAAAAAATAACTGTGCTTAACTAAACCAAAAGCAACAGAACTTAAGCAAACTGATGAAACAAAAACCCCACAGGTACCAGCTACATGATGGTTTGCCTCTCTCAAATGGGGCCAGCAGAGCCCTTTTTATACTCTAGGCCCCTCCCCTAGGACGGTTCATCCTGACTGCAGGAATCTGCACCTTTAACCCTCAAAGAGGCACTGGAATTACACCCCCCCTCCATGGACCAATGTCCCCAAACAATTCAAATGTCTAACTGAAACTACAAACACAAAACAAATACATTTTTAAACACATTATTACACTAAAACCAAATTGAACTATGGCAGTTCTCCCCTCCACATGGTCTGGCCCATGACCCCTCCAAAGGTTTTAAAAATGGCCGCCATGAGGCCCTCCTCCTCTTTGACCAGACCATGTGGAGGGCAAGGTAAGTTTGTTGAAGTGAAATGAAATACACATTTAAACAAACATATTGAGAAGAAACTTATGTGTTGTGTGATAACTAAAAAAACTAAACTAAACAAACCCGGGATAGTTATGTTTAGCAGTTTTAGTTGTATATGGGACGTTGAAAATGAAGACAAATTAGAGGTGATTAAAGGGACAAAGACCCACTTTGTCACACACTCAAACACTGATTCCACATGTTTAGTCTAGTGGCTCATTTGTCGTTAGAAAAACTTAAAATCCCTGTCATTTAGCTCTGATGCCAGTTAAATATTAAAATGTTTAATGCTCAACTACACTTTTACCTCCAGTCGCTGCTGGAATTTTGACCTTTCGACCTTTAAAGGGTCGGTGCCTGTGAGTTTTTTGTTTCCTCCTTTGTTTGAATGATCCTGCTTTTTAACGATTCCCTCAAAATGATGGAAATTGGTTCGAAAAGTCTGTTCTGATCGAAAACACGTTTATTACACTGTGACACTTTGTCCAACTGAATGAACTGTTGTTAAACTTGTCATCTGTGTTTATTTTGTCATATTTTTTTTATGTCATTTTTGCTGAGATACTAAATAATAAACAAAATACAGGACTAAAACTAAAAAATGGTTTGTTTGTTTTTTTACAAAATCTTAACTAGAGTTGGACAATTTATCAAAATGTTGTTAATATTGTGAATGTTGTTTCGAAGACATGAAACATTTGAACATTGAGTTTATTGTTTATAGTAAAAAATGCTGTAAAAAGAGCTGATCAAATGTAAAAATGTAAAAAAGTGATGTTGTAAACTTAAGAATAAGAGGATCAGGTGACTTTTCTGCACTTTTATGGTTAATTCTACAAACATTTCACGTTTATTTGAGTTTGAGTTTAGTTTATTTCCAAAAGGGGACAGTGCAATTTCATAAAACACATGAATAAAACATGAGTAAAACAGACAGAATTAGACAAAGAGGCTATTTTTCATCTGTAGTCCCCGGCCATGATGTCAAAACGGCAATAAAACGGACAAAAACAGACACAACATCAACACAAAATATAATACAATATTTACAAAAATGTAGAGTGAGCGGCCAAATAGATTTTAGTGTGTGCATGTAAATGTGTTCAGCAGCCACTCTTGAGAATGTTTCTTAAATGTTTTGTAAGAGGAGAAGTGTTTAATGGTGTCGGGTGCACAGCTCTCACTAATTTGAGAATTAAACCTCAACAAACACGTTTAGAGACATGTTTTAACACATTCCTGTTGAACCGACATAAAACCGTCTGAATATCGTTCTCAGGAAACGCTGAAAAAAATGCACAGATATTCATTTTTTGTCCATATCACCTACACTTTATCCTGACGGAAACGCGTTTAAAGTATTTTCTGATTCTGATTCTGTCTGTTTCAATTCTCTAACACCTGCATTTTTGAAACTTTTGACAAACGAACTTGTGTCGCGTCTGTACATTTCCCGCTCTGGTGTTTGTGGGGTTTTGTGACGGCGGCGATAAAACACGTTTATGACTGAAGCTCGTGAAAGAATAAACGGAGCTAAAGTGGCTCTTATCAGGTCAAAGGCAGACGTTTATCATCCAAGTCTGGATTCATTCATACTTTTAAAGTCACACATCCTTCATTTTCCTTCACTTTTGTCTTAGAGTTTCAATGATTGTTGTAAACTACTCTGACAAAAACAACAAATAAGTATCAGCTAAATCTATCTATTTAGTTACTCCACACAATCTGCAGATGGTAATAAATCTAACACCAACAACAGTAACTCCTCAAACGTCTGTTTTTGATCGTTTTACAGATGTTATTTTATTCTGGTCAAACTGGTTCTTCTAAATGAGATAAACTTTTCTTTTTTTCGACTCATTCAAAGTTTACAACATTTTATTTCACAAAACAATTTTTTTATTGAAAGTAAATTACAAAAACATTTAAATCATTGTGTGACACTGAGCAACTTTTACAAATTATGATTAAAACTCAACAAAGATTTACAAAGTGAAACAAAGAGAACAAACATGTTATAACTGATGTAGATTTAGATTAAATAAGTAAATCACTTTTACTTTTTTAATTACTGTATTAAAAAGAAATGCAAAAATGTCCAACTCAATTTCAATATCACATTTATGTAAAAAACTGTCTTGTTTTAATTAAGAGAATGTAATTGTCATCACAAAATAACAGTAGTTCCTTTAATATTTCCATGTGATCTTAAACTAGTGCAGATAAAAACCAAGAACATTTAAACATTATTCAGAAAAAGGTTAATTCTCCTGTTTTTGTGTAATTCATTTTTAGTATTGATTTTTGTTCAAATGAGTGTCTTCAAAACTAAAATGGATTGGAATCTAGAGATCAACTTTTTGGACAAGCCTCAAGAGTCTTTTCAACTTTTCTCTCATTAATTAAATTTAAAAGACACAGATTTGATCCTAAACTTTAGAGAACAAAGCTGTTATTTGAGTTTAGGGAAATGTGCCGTGTCTCCAGAATTATACCAGTCAAACCAGACTCCAGTGTAGAGCGTCTGAGTGAAAGTCGTCTGGACTCTGTGCAGGAGCCTCATGGTTCTTTCAGAGACGCTGTAAAACGCCAAAACCCCTGCACTGTGGTCCAGGTAAACCCCGATTCTGGACGAGACCGGACCTGAGACCTGGGACTGGACTGAGTTAAACACAAATGAATAACTGGTTTTGTCACAGTATAAGGCCCAGGATTTATCATTGTATCCAAATCCACATTCATTCGAGATTCCTTTTCTCTGAATATCTTTGTATGAAACTGCTATATAAACCCACCCCCCGCTCCACTCCACCTCCCAGTAACAGCGGCCCGTCAGACTCTCTCTGCTCAGGACCTGACACCTGTCACTGAATCTGTCTGGATGATCAGGATAACTCTGGACTTCACTCATAACTGTCACTCTTCTGTTTCCATCAGACAGAGACAGACTGGTGTGAGCTGTGTTTGGGTCCAGAGTGATGTCTGTAGAATATTGTAAGAAGTCGTCTCTGGTGCTGGGTTCAGCTGGTGACAGTAAAACATCGACTGGACTCAGAGCCAGTGAGACGTTGGTCAGACCCTCCTCCAGAGTGAGCTGGAGTTTGTCCCTGAGCGCTGACACAGCTCTGGTCACTTCCTCAAAGTGGCTCCGGGGCCCTGTCTGAATCCTGGCTGGCTCTGTGCTCTGTGTGTCTGTGGACAGTGAAGCGTAGAGCTGTAGAAACTGGTTGTGGTCGGGGCTGAGGGACAGTGTGTCCAGCTCAGAGATGCTCCTCTTCAGCTCAGTCACGTCCCGCTGCAGTTGGTCCTGGAGCTCTTGGACTCGGCTCAGTTGGGTCTGCTCCTGGGAGCGGATCTGCTGCTCCACTTCAGAGCGTCTTTTCTCCAGGAGAAGGGCCATCTCTCTGAAGCTGTCCCCACTGCGCTGCACTGCTCTCTGGGCAGAGCGGCTGATGTCCTGGGCCTCCTGTTTGAGCCTCTTCAGGTCTGTCTCTTTGTCCTGGAGGCTCTGGACCAGCAGGGCCTTCCTGTCCGGCAGCTCTGCCTGTCTCTGGGCCCTCTCTGCTGCAGCCGACACTATGTCGTGGCCCTTGTGCTGGTCCACAGAGCAGAAAGAGCAGATGATCTGCTGGTCGCTGCGGCAGAAAAATTTCTTGACTTCGTCGTGTTGAGAGCAGATGTTTTCCTGGAGCTTGTGGGACGGCGCCACCAGCTGGTGTTTCTGTAACGCTGCAGCTTCATAATGAGGCTGGAGGTGGCTCTCACAGTACGAAGCCACACACTGCAGACAGGACTGGACAGCTTTCAGCTTCCTCCCAGTGCACACATCACAGGACACATCCTGAGGTCCGGCATAGCAGCGGTCAGCAGGGGGCGCTGTGAGCCCAGTCTTCTTCAGTTGTTCTACTAAACCTGCTAACATGATGTGTTTGATGAGGACAGGCCTGGGGCTGAAGCTCTGGCGACACTCGGGACAGCTGTAGAGCTGCTTCTCGTCCTCTTGGTCCCAGTGGTGTTGGACACAGTTCCTGCAGTAGCTGTGTCCACAGGGAATAGTCACCGGATCCTTCAGTAGATCCAAACACACGGGACACAAAAAGGCTTCTTGGTCGAGTGCTTTCTGCGCCATCTCTCCTGGATCAGAGCGACTGAGAGTTTGACTTTCAGAGAAATGAAACTTAAGAGTGAGTGAGAGCAGTGGGAGGAGCCAGGCTGCACCACAGCTCTGTGTAGATCTGAGGAGGAAGCAGGAAGCACCGAGCTGCAGCGCTTTAAAGACACACAGTTTACAGTTTAAAATGAGACTCTGTCAACAGATTAAACTCAGAGACAAATGGTCATTGGGCACAGGTAAAACAATACAAAGATAATAAAAGAGGATCTAAAGTCTAAAGAATCAGTTGGACAAAGCTTTAGATTCAGGAGTTTCAGGAGGCAGCTTTTCTAAACATATCAACAAATATTACCTTCATCACATTTAAAATACAGAGAGTGCTGCTCGATGGTCGAGTCGATAGCACACATGCCTGCCATTTAGGTGGACCGCAGTGTTATGAGTTTGAATCCAGCTCTGACAATTTGCTGCATGTCCTTCCCTGGTCTCATCCCCATTTCACGCTGCACTGTCCTGTCCAAAAACACCTACGGGTCAAAAAATCCTTGAAAAAGAAAATACATAGACAAACACAGAACCAAAATAAATAGATATAGATAGATTAGTTAAGATTCAGATGATATTAGAAGATCACTTTTTACATTATCACAGAGAAAAGAGTTCTTCTAAGGGACAAATAAAGTTATATTATTTATTTATTCCTGGATTCTTTGATGATTTTGATGCGTCCACAGCCCTGACTCACTGCAAACCTTTAAGAGCAAAGTCACATGTTCAGGGCTGAAAATAAGAGTTCAAACAAAGCAACATGAATCTCCTTTAATCAGGTTTTTCAGCCCAAACTAAACCTCTGCCTCTGGAGCTTTAAGACAATGGGCCAAATGTGAAAAAGTGCAAATACAGATTGATTATTGGTCTGTTTCTAATGTGCGCCGACTTATTTTGAAGCTGTGGAAAGAACCTACCGCTCCTACAATAAAAATGTGGAAGGACTGGAAAGTGGGAGGAACTTTGCTGCGAGTGAAAAGTTGTTGGAGAAAGTGAATGAGCCACGGCACAGTTTTTGTTTATTTGTGTCACAGTTGTCTAAATGTCTAAATGTGTTTCATGTTGAGTCTGTAAAATACTACGCCTCACTGTGTTTTTCATTTGTTTTTAACACATATAGATAAAATACGTTTCTTTTGTTTCTCCTGAGAGTGGAAAATAATTTGCCAAAAAGTGTGAGAGATTAACTTTGTGATTTGTGTAAATTCGGCATAAACATGAAAAAAAGTCGAATTGAAAACGTTTTATTTATGAAAAGGTGCACTATGTCATTTCTTTGCCTGGAACATTCCACAGTCTGATGTTATCTCTGGTCCTGGGTTCAGCTGGGGACAATTTCATGTAATTTTCAACACAAAATTACATCGTTTCTATTATTGTTCCATGTGCTCTTGAACTAGTTTTGATATAGACCTGAACAAAAAGATTCAGGAAAGGTTCAGTTACATCCTGTTTTCGTATATTTCAGGGTCAATTATTGTTCAAATCACTGTTGTTCTGATACTAGTTAAAGAATTCATTTGTATTTATGCATGGGTTTTTCTGACAACCCTCAGAAAGAGTCTTTTAATCTTTTATCTACTGTAATAAGTTCAAAAAGGCAATGGCTAAATGTAGACCAGTGGTAATCTTGAGTATTACATGGTATTAAAAAGCTGATGTATTAGCGTTAATCCACCTTGCACACAAACGTCACTTGATTAATTAAAAAGTAAATGTTTATTTACTGAATTAATGATACAGTAATTTATTTATTATTATTTTAGAACTCAGAACTACTTCCTGTCATTTTAAACTTTTATATTTCAAATTTTCGTCACAAACTGCTACTTCACAGATGTCAACTATGAGAACCTGATGTTTATGTAGTGAGTCCATAGAACTATAATAAAACCTGGAATATGGATCCAAAATGACGCCCTGTTTATCCCTGTGGAGTGAACTCATTGGCGCATGACCCCAAAAAAGTTTCTTACATCCGCGTTACTTCCTGATACGGAGGCGCCATCTTTGCTTTAGGGCACCACGTGACCACAATCCCCCATGATGCTTTGAGTGACCACGCAGCTTACAAGTTTTTGTGTTAACGTTAGCTTGTGTGATTGTAATTGTGTTCTTCATGTTAGATCAAATGTGAAAGTGTCTGAAATGAAATAAAATACAACTTACAGGTGTCTCTAGTCGAGCCTTTTCCACGAGCTTCTGTTTGTATCGTCCGACGCTCGTTCACGCGACTCACACATGTTTGCAGTGATGTTACTTCATATAAAAACGGTAATTTCTGTGATTTTAGAAACGGTAGAAAAGAACATTTCCTTCTATTTTATTTAAATACCGATAATAATTAAGTACTGTCTGCAATTATAATGTGAAAGTATAGAAAAAGGCAGTACCTCGCACGGCCACTAATCAATCTGGTACACGGAAAGAGGGGGCTTTGCTTATCCAGTACATTTAATACAGAGAGAGCCTTGCACATGGATGTATTAAATGAACTGGATAAGCCACGCCCCTCTGTCCATGTCCCAGATTGATTAGTGGGTCGTGCGAGGTACTGCAGCCTCTTGGGCCCAGCCTTTTTCTATAATTGCACATTATAATTGCAGACAGGACTGAATTATTATCGGTATTTAAATAAAATAGAAGGAAATGTTCTTTTCTACCGTTTCTAAAATCACCAAAATTACCGGTTTTATATGAAGTGGGGGATTGTCGTCACGTGGCGCCCTAAAGCAAAGATGGCAGCCTCCGTATCAGGAAGTAAATGCGGAAGTAAGAAACTTTTTTGGGGTCATGCACCAATGAGCTCACTCCATAGGGATAAACAGGACGGCCATCTTGTATTCATCTTCCAGGTTTTATTATAGTTCTATGGCCTTGCATTACTTTATTCTCACTGTTCCTGTTATTATTTTATTGGTCATTTGAGTAGTGACTCTGTATAGTCGATTGTGATTGGCTGCTTGTACGTAAGGGGCGGGTACACGTGACCATGCGTAGAGAGACGTTGGAGAAAATTCTGGAAGTATCTCTTGTTGGGAGCGTCAAGATCGTTTAAGGTTTGCGTTTTCACCGAGCAATAAGACGTTGTAAAGTCGATTAAACCGTGCGGGAGGCTCAGAGAAGAGGACCGCGGACTAAGTCGTGAGCGGAGACGCCGTGAGGGAGATCCAGACTCGTCTGTCGGAGCGGGAGAAGCAGCGGAAGGCGTGAGCGGAGGTGGCCGAGTGAGAGCGAGCCTACGCCGGCGTACGCGGGGCGGAGCTGCCGGTCATCGCGCCGCTCTCAATAATCCGTACCGTGTATTTCAACGCACTCAATGTTCCGCAAGACCAGATCTGCACCGTGTGTTTTCACTCACTCCACATCGGTACCGTGAGTAACAACTGTGTGTGTTTGTCAGCGGTGGATGAAGTACTCCATTTTGTAAAAGTACAGATACAGCAGCAAAAAAATACTCATGTAAAAGTAAAAGTATCACATTTTAAAAATCTACTCAAGTAAAAGTAATAAAGTACTCGTTTAAAAATGTACTTTAAGAGTTAAAAGTAATTATTTTTGGTTTGGAGAACTATTAAAGCATCAAAATGTAATCTTGGTTTATTTATTCTCTTGAGTTTTGGTCATTATAGGCAACTTTCCAGGTTATTTTTCGCTACAGAGGCTTTTTGTTTGCTCAAAGGGAACTAGAAAAAAAAAAAATGCAAGATGTTGCTATAAATGTGCTCAAAAATAAACTCCTCAGCCTTTTTAGCAAGTCGTAAACTTAAAAAAATATATACTTTTACTTTTCAGTCCAGTTCAAAAATGTAGTGGAGTAGAAAGTACAGATACACGCTCTGAAATGTAGTGAAGTAAAAAGTATTTACTGTAAAATGTACTTAAGTAAATTTTTTAGGTGTCTGTACTTTACTTAAGTGCAGTACTTTTACTTTTGTATTTTGTTACTTTCCACCACTGTGTGTGTGTGTGTGTGTGTGTGTGTGTGTGTGTGTGTGTGTGTGTGTGTGTGTGTGTGTGTGTGTGTGTGTGTGTGTGTGTGTGTGTGTGTATTTGTGTGTGAGTGAATGGGCCCACCCATAGACCGTACATATCACTGGACCGTGTTAGCATGCTAGCCGCCGCGTTCCAAACAGGAAGTATCCATGGAGGCTCCTGGCTCCATAAAGCCGAGCTGCCATTCACTTTCTGTTGTGACACTGGTGCCTTTACTCTGTTTCTGTCAAACTCACATCTGGAACTAAAATATCAGTTTTGACTCACTCCACATGATCCTGGTGTTTTTTTCTCGTTGGTTGTTCATAAATCAAGTTATTAGCAATAATAACTGACCAATCAGGTGCTTCCTTTTCCAGGGGTCATCTTCACTCGTGTTAGCAACAGGTTTAATTGACAGCTAGCGCCGCACGTTGCCGCCATGTCCTCTCACCGAGGGGCGGAAACCGTTAACAACCTCGCTCCTGATTGGTCCGTGTGGTTGCCACGATATGCACTCGGATTTCCAAATATGGAGTCTGGCTCCATTTTAGCCGCTATAACTGCTAGCCGCGATTGGCTGGAGCCAAACGCTATGTGTGAATTACAATAGTCCAGGCGTGACTTTATCAATGAACTACTTTCTCCATTTGGTTCCTGGTTCTCACGATATTCTAATAATGACTTTGTTTGGTGGGAGGGCACCTGTGGTAAATATTTAGCATTGTTTTCATTAGTAGAAAGTAACATAGTAAAGTAAAAGTCCTGTCCTTAAGTAAAATTTTTAGGTATCTGTATACTTTAAGTTTTTTTTTTGTTTTTTTTTACAGTGGATACTTTTAACTGTTACTTCACTACATTTGAGACCAAAATCTGTACTTTTTACTCCACTATATTTTTAACTGGATTTTGTTTGAGGGTTATTTTTAGCTCGTTGATGGTGACATTCCATGGATGTATTAAAAGAACTGGATAACTCTGTCTGTGGTCCCAGATTGATTTGTGGCCGTGCGAAGGTACTGCAGCCTCTTGGGCCCAGCCTTTTTCTATAATTGCACATTATCGTTGCAGACAGTACTGAATTATTATCGGTATTTAAATAAAATAGAAGGAAATGTTCTTTTCTACCGTTTCTGAAATCACCAAAATTACCGTTTTTATATGAAGTGGGGGATTGTTGTCACGTGGCGCCCTAAAGCGGAGGCGGACATCTTTGCTTTACTTCCTCCATATCAGGAAGTAAAGCAAAGATGGCCGCCTCCGTATCAGGAAGTAAAGCAAAGATGGCCGCCTCCGTATCAGGAAGTAAAGCAAAGATGGCCGCCTCCGTATCAGGAAGTAAATGCGGAAGTAAGAAACTTTTTGGGGTCATGCACCAATGAGCTCACTCCATAGGGATAAATAGGGCACCATTTTGGATTCATCTTCCAGGTTTTATTATAGTTCTATGTGACATTCTGCCTGAAGGTTTTGAGTTCAAGCTCAACAACAAACAAAAATATACACAAAGTTAAAGAAATTAATTTGAATAGACCCTTGTTGAGCAAAATTAAGCTAACTTGTTTACCAAAATTACAACATTTAATATGTAAAACTGGTCTGATAATCTGATTGAAATACTTTTTACTCTTAAAGTACATTTTCAAACAGGTACTTCAACACATTTGCTTAAGTAAAAAATGTAATGTAATACTTTTTCTGCACCTGTATCTGTACTTTTACTTGAGTAACAACACTGAGTACTTCTTCCACCACTGATAGTTTTACATTTGTGGAGAAATTATGAAAAAAACAAAAAAAAAATCAAAATGACAGGAAATAATGCTGAGTTTTAAAACTGTGACGTCATCAAAAAGTGACATGCCGTTACAGACAATTTACAGACAATTTACATATTTTTTGACAGTTTGAACAATAATTTAACAGTTTAAACATTGATCAGGTATTACTATTTGTCAAATCATAACTGTTGTGTCATTTATATTGATTTTGGCTGTTGTTTACAATCTGGTTGCTAGTTAACAAAAAGGCTTCTTGGTCGAGTGCTTTCTGCGCCATCTCTCCTGGATCAGAGCGACTGAGAGTTTGACTTTGACACAAATGAAACTTAAGAGTGAGTGAGAGCAGTGGGAGGAGCCAGGCTGCACCACAGCTCTGTGTAGATCTGAGGAGGAAGCAGGAAGCACCGAGCTGCAGCGCTTTAAAGACACAGACACATTCAGCACAAGTAAACATTACAAAAGATAATAAAAGAGGGTCTAAAGTCTAAAGGATCAGGTCGATAGAGCTTTGGTGTGAGGAGGCAGCTTTTCTTATCAACAAATATTACATTTGTAACATAGTTAATATGTGCTAGTTAAATTCCAGTAAATTGGTAAACAGCGCCATCTTCTGGTGCACACCATACCTGCCCCTCCTGTACCCGCGGGAACTCCGAGTTCTCTCCACTGTTATGGAGGACTCGAGACGAGGTAACATGTCCGTGAATTTGGGTGGACAAAAGTTTTAATTTACATATGTGTAGCTATTTTTATGTTAGGTTGGGGATTATAAATGGTGCTTTACTTAATTTGTGTTTATTTTGTCATGTTTTTCTGAAGTTAATTTGAAGTATATTTGAGTTTACCGTGTTTTTCTTATTAGCTTAGTTAGCGGCTAACATTCCTCTCTCTTCGCACTGTTTGCAGAGACAGCACATGTCCACTACAAGCCCATTTCACGACTATCTCTATATTATTTTGTGCAGGTATGTAATGTAATGCAGGTATGTTAATGTATGAAAAATGTTTTATGAAAGTTTTATTCTGTGATAGTTTGTTTAGTGCGTTGCATATAAAGTAAGGAAAATGTGGCAGTCAGGCAAATTACATTAAAGGTACATTTAGGTACATTTGAATATGGTAAACATGGTAAAAATTTGTTTTTTTGTATACTAAAATCCACTATACGATCACAAGATCTATTTACAGTGCTATTAATTGGTCATCTTAAGAGTATTGTAATTTTATGTTACTGTATCATTTTAACATTGAAGTATTGTAATATTGCGCTTGTGTTGCTCTCTCTACACTGTTATGGAGGACTCGAGACGAGAGACAGCACATGTCCACTACAAGCCCATTTCACGACTATCTCTATATTATTTTGTGCAGATAATAAACTGATGTCACACCAAATCCTTCAGCCTCCGTGGGTCATTCTAGGCAAATGAGAAGGCAAGACACACCGGTCACATTGGTGCCGTGACCCGTCGTCTGCATCGAACTGGGCTTGTCTTCTCCTTGCTGAGCCACCCTGGAGCGTCTGTCATCTCTGCACTTCGCTGGACATCTGGGATCTTCTGCGCTGCATCTCGTCACAGACTCTTACAGTCATCACTATGAGCTTCAGTGGCTCCAACTCACCTTTTGGGTTCGGTAGAGGTCGTGGGTTGCAAATTTCTCCTGTCCCATTTGCTCTGGGTGTATCCCGTGTTGATAATGTTGAAACTCTGAGAGACCATGATAATTTTACCCCGCGTAATGAGCCCACTGCTGAGCTGAAGCAGCCTAAGTGCAGCACCGCACAAGAATCCACTTTTGAAAATGTGAACTTTGTTAACCAGATGAGTGACTTTGTACATCAGATTGGACAGCAGTTAGCAGACAGTATTATTACTAAGTTAAATATGTCTCCTGCTACAGAAATACCCATAGGTCATGATGTTACACCAAACAAATGTGATCCAGTTCATAGCCGTACATTAGACCTCTCTCAGGTTACGCTGCTCATCATAGGTGCTAAAGAGCCACCTGCATTTAGGGGGGATGGCTCAGATGCTATTTCTGTTGATGAATGGGAAGAGTCAATGAGGAACTTAATTCGGAAAAATGGTGTTCCACTGGAGAACCAGGCAGAAGAGATACTCATTCACCTAAGAGGCAGGGCGAAAGACATTGTTAAGTTTGGCATCAGAAATGGTGAACTTGATGTTACAAATAATCCGAGTGCCATTTATAGTCTCCTGCGTAAACACTTTAGTGCCAGTCTTTGCTCATCTGTTCCACTCGCAGACTTTTACTCCACACTGCCTAAAGAGTATGAGGACCCTTATGAATTTTGGTTAAGGTTGAATAGAGCTGCTGATACTGCTGTGAACTGTCTCAAGGAGCAGGGTAAGACCTTTGATAACCCCAGTGTAGAAGTCACTCGTATGTTCATACGGCACTGCCCCAGCAAAGATCTTGCTCTTACCTTTAGATCCAAAACTATTGATAAGTGGTCAGCTCGTGAAGTCCAGGAAATGTTGGAAGAGTACCACCTTGAGAAAGGATTGAGATGTTCTGGTGGGGATAATAAAGTTATGGTGAACAAAGTTGAGCTCAGCCCTGAACCCTCTCATGCATCAAATGTGTCGGAGAATTCAGCTCTGGAGAGGCTGATCGGGATGCTGGAAAAAGTCCTGTTGCAGAACCAGTCCTCTGCTCATGCTGGCGGTAAGCCACGCAACAGTCAAAAGCCCATAAAAGTTACGGGCTTTACCAGTGCTCCGTGTTTGGTCTGCAATGAGAGCACCCACTCGGCTTTGACCCACTGTCGTGAACATAAACTGTGTTTCCTTTGCCACTTACCTGGTCACTCCAGACGTGACTGTTCTCAGAATAAACGCCCTTCCCTCTCTGAACAGCAGGGAAACTGAGCGGTCTGCGTGCAGGGAGGACAGCGCCAGATCACATTAATGAGCCTCCCACCCTGGATATGGACATTGAGTCATTGTATGACACTTACAACAGGACTGTGCCTTTTGGTAAAACGGTGATCATGCAAGGCATACAGAGACTTTCAAACACGGACAGCCTGTTCCACACCGAGGTGGTCACTGAAAATGGACATGTTATAAAGGCGCTAGTAGATAAGCGGTTCTATGGCATGTACAGTTAACGAGAAAACTGATGCGGAACTCACAAAGACTTTGCCTGACAATGTTAAAGGGACAGCCACAGATTTTGTTATAGTAGGCTGTGGAGGTCACCTGGTTACACCTACTGCGCTGTATGATCTCACTATTTCAGTGTATGGCTTTAGGGTTATTGTCCCTGTCCTAGTTGTGCCAGGCCAATCTGATGACATGATTTTGGGAGTAATGTCCTGAAATGGCTCATAGACCAAATCAAAGACTCTGACCACAGTACCAAGTTGCCACCGCTGTTGTCATTACTGTCCCACTCCAATCAGTGCAACGGACTCTACCAGATAAATTTGGGACCGCTAAGCTTAAGAAAAGCGTCACACTCCAACCTATGACTGAACATTTGTTGTGGGCAAAGCTACCAGCCACTAATATTTCTGCTGTGGGGAGTTCAGTACTTGTTGAACCCACACAATCCAGAACAAGACCAGCTCAAATCCTGGTTGGCAGAGTTGTCACCACTCTTTATGGTGATGGTTGGGTGCCTGTTAAAGTTGTCAACCCCACTACTAAATCAGTCACACTGAAAAAGAATGTAAAGGTTGTGGATGTGTCTCCCTGTTTATCTGTGCAGGACTTACCAGAAGCAAACTGTGTCCATATGAATACTCAATACTCTCCGAGCTCACCAGCCACTCAAAAGTCTGAAGAAGAGATCAAGAAAACCCTCAGTGACATGGGCCTTCAGGATCTTGACATCTCATCCTGTGAGGTATCCCTGGAGTGGAAAAAATAAGTTGCTACACATTATTGAACAGTGCGAGTCGACGTTTTGAAACATAAAATGGACTGTGGTGAAGCTAAGGACTTCGTCCACGGATTCATTTACTGGACGACAAGCCATTCAGATTAAACTTACAGACGTGTCCCACCATACCACTATGACAAACTCAGGACTGCATTGAACGAGATGGAGGAGCTAGGCATAATCAGAAAGTCTCAGAGCGAGTACTCCTCTCCCCTCGTCCTTGTTGTAAAGCCCAGTGGTGATCTGGCGCATATGTAATGATTTCAGATGGCTTAATGCGAGAACTGTTAAAGATGCGCACCCTTTGCCCCATCAGACAGATGCGCTTGCTGCGCTCGGTGGCAATGTGTTCTTTTCCACTATGGACCTCACCTCAGGTTTTTATAACGTCAAGTTGCACGAGGACGACAAAAAGTACACTGCTTTCTCCTCCCCGTTTGGCCTCCATGAGTACAATAGGATGCCACAAGGGTTAACAAACAGTCCTGCCACGTTTATGCGTATGATGATGTCAATATTTGGTGACAAAAACTTCACAAGTCTTTTATGTTACTTAGACGACCTCCTTGTGTATGCACCTTCTGAGCAGATCGCATTGGAGCGTTTGGAAATGGTTTTCTCGCGTTTAGCAGCCAACAACCTCAAGCTTTCTCCCAAAAAGTGCCATTTTCTCCAGCGCTCTGTCAGGTTTCTTGGCCATATAGTTTGCGAAGACGGTGTTAGGACCGACCCCAGCAAAGTTCAGGCCATTAGTGATGTTCAGGAAAGTGACCTTATGGAGTCAGATGGCATAACTCCCAGCGCTAAGAAAATAAGATCTTTCTTAGGTATGGTCCTTTATTACCACCATTTCATTGAAGGGTGTTCCGCTAAAGCTAGGCCATTGTTTAGCCTTGTTTCAGAGCCCACTACTTCTAAAAGAAAGAGTGGTAGGAACCCTAAGCCTAAGTTTAAGAAAGGTCTAGTGAGGTTGACTTCCTGATTGGACTGATGACTGCAGACACGCTTTTGAAAGCAGCTGAAACACGACTTGGTACACTGTGTCACGTTAGCTCACCCGGACTTTGGCGCTCCCTTTATACTCGCTTGTTGACGCTTCCTTTGATGGCATAGGTGCTGTTCTCTCGCAACTGCCACCTGGTAGTAAGATTGCCAGGCCTGTGGCTTTTGCTAGTAAGACTCTCTCCCATGCCCAGTTGAACTACCCAGCACATCGGCTGGAGTTCTTAGCTCTTAAGTGGGCTGTTTGTGACAAATTTAGCCATTGGTTGAAGGGACGGACTTTTTCGGTGTGGACTGACAACAACCCACTGACTTACATTTTGACTAAACCTAAGCTTGACGCGTGTGAGCAGAGATGGGTTTCTAAACTTGCTGCTTATAGTTTTGACCTTAACTATGTCCCTGGCACCAAAAACGTAGTTGCTGACGCACTCAGTAGAGAGCCATTCGTTAAGTCTTGCATTGCACACCGCCTTGTCACTGAGCCATATTCATCCCTGCTTGCCCAAGTCAGTGAAGTTGCAGATAGAAGAGTTCAAGATGCGTTCAGGTGTACCAACAACTGCCAGCTGGTCAGTAGTCAGTCTGAGGATGCTGTCAACTCACCTCAAATGTCTCTCTCTTTTGAGGATGTCCAAGCTGTGTTGAGTGCTCACAACGATGGTGTGTCAGCCACATCAGAGGCACTGGTTCGGACATCCCTCAGCTCACTGGTGTTGGCCATCATGCCTCCTTGCCAAAAAGCCAACTTGCCAACATGCAGGAGCAAGATGAAGTTCTAAACAGAGTTTTCTATTATGTCCGAAGGCACAAAAGACCCACAAAAATTGAACGTGCGAATGAGTCCTGTGGTGTGAGAAAGTTGCTCAGACACTGGCCCAAACTTTCGCTCAAAGATGGCATGCTATACAGAACAAAGAAGGACATAAAAATGAACATGACAATTCAACAGTTTGTCATACCAGACTCTTTGAAAGCACAAGTGTTGAATGGTCTTCACGACTCAGCCGGTCATCAAGGTCAGGCTCGGACGTTGTCTTTGACCAGACAAAGATTCTTCTGGATTGGAATGGAACGGGATATTGTCAACCATGTTAAGAATTGTTTCAGATGTTTGGTTGGCAAAACCCCTGAGCCCAATGACCGAGCCCCCCTTGAGAGCATCCACACTTCAGAGCCAATGGAACTAGTTTGCATCGATTTTTGGACTGCAGAACAGACAGACAAAAAGTGTGTGGATGTTTTGGTTGTCACTGACCATTTTTCCAAACTGGCACATGCTTTCCCTTGTAAAAATCAGTCTGCGAAACAAGTTGCTCGTCGTCTCTGGAATGACTTTTTCTGTGTGTACGGTTTCCCAAAAAGGATTCATTCGGATCAGGGTGCAAATTTCGAGAGTCAACTCATAAAGGAGCTGCTGGACATGGCTGGTGTTCAGAAGTCACACACCACACCATACCATCCAATGGGAAATGGTATCGCAGAACGATATAACAGGACTCTTGGAAACATGATTCGTTCGTTACCCCCTAACTCTAAAGCTAGGTGGCCCCAAATGTTACAGACTCTGACGTTTTGTTACAACTGCACCGAGCACGAGACCACGGGGTTTGCACCTTTTTATCTAATGTATGGGCGCATCCCACGTCTCCCCGTGGATGTAGTTTTTCAACACGTGCTCCACAATGGTTCTGTCGTCGACCACCGTGAGTTTGTTGCAAAGTTAAGGAGTGACTTGGCTGAAGCTGCGCGCATTGCCTTGATACACAGCAGGTCGGAGCAGGCTCGCCAAACTGAGAACTACAACCGTAGAGCTAAAGGCTCGCCCCTTGCTGTTGGAGATCAAGTTTTACTTGCAAATCGTGGTGAGAGAGGAAAAAGGAAGGTCGCGGACAAATGGGACTCTAAGGTGTATGAAGTGTTGGCTGTGAAACCTGAGATTAATGTATATTCTATTAGGGACACTGATACTCAGAAAGTCAAAGTTGTTCACAGAAACCTTCTTCTCCCTGTAAGCTTCCTCCCTTCTGGTGACGGAGGTCCACCAGAGTCTGATTGCCTCTCTTTGCCACGTAGTGTCCCCTGTGACCCTGAGATCCCTGCTGAAGTGCAGGACAGTGAGACAATGACTATTAACTGGCTCTTACAAACCGATGACGTTAGCGATAGGGACACTGTTGCCAGTCCAACCTGTTTTCTCAATGATGACTCTGTGGATGGCCAGTCTGTTGTGGCTGATGTAGTGACTGAGGCTTCAGGTCCTACTGTGAGGTTGTCCCAGCCACTGTCCAATGCGTCTAGCCATGCCCACCCCCATGTACGGTCGAGCCATGTACTTTCAGAACCAGTTGACACTGTAGTCAGCACCCAGCCTCAACCCCTCTGTACTAAACCTGGTCGTAGGGTTAAGCCTCCTGCTCGTTTGATTTGCGAGATGAACCAACGAGTCGTGGATGACTCAGTTTCTACAGTTTCTCTGTTTTCTTTTGTGAGAAATATGTTTGCCGGCTAGTAAGACTGTTTGATTTCTCTGATATAGTCATGGCTTAAGTGAATGTTGAGGTTTGTTACCTGTATAGTGGGAGCATTGGTTACCTTATGAGGGATGTATACGGCATCTCTCGTGTCTTTGCTGTTTAAGGGCTTAGCTACCCCTTTTCCAAGCTTAATCCCTAGGGGATAGTGACTGTTACTGACTTGGACCTGATGTTGCTCTTTGTGTGCACACCTTATTGTTTTCTTATGCAAGGTTATACCCCAATTTAGCTGGATTTAAAGGGGGTGTATGTAACATAGTTAATATGTGCTAGTTAAATTCCAGTAAATTGGTAAACAGCGCCATCTTCTGGTGCACACCATACCTGCCCCTCCTGTACCCGCGGGAACTCCGAGTTCTCTCCACTGTTATGGAGGACTCGAGACGAGGTAACATGTCGGTGAATTTGGGTGGACAAAAGTTTTAATTTACATATGTGTAGCTATTTTTATGTTAGGTTGGGGATTATAAATGGTGCTTTACTTAATTTGTGTTTATTTTGTCATGTTTTTCTGAAGTTAATTTGAAGTATATTTGAGTTTACCGTGTTTTTCTTATTAGCTTAGTTAGCGGCTAACATTCCTCTCTCTTCGCACTGTTTGCAGAGACAGCACATGTCCACTACAAGCCCATTTCACGACTATCTCTATATTATTTTGTGCAGGTATGTAATGTAATGCAGGTATGTTAATGTATGAAAAATGTTTTATGAAAGTTTTATTCTGTGATAGTTTGTTTAGTGCGTTGCACATAAAGTAAGGAAAATGTGGCAGTCAGGCAAATTACATTTAAGGTACACTAAAGGTACATTTAGGTACATTTGAATATGGTAAACAATATTAAAAATTTGTTTCATAATTGTTATACTAAAATCCACTATACGATCACAAGATCTATTTACAATGCTATTATTTGGTCATCTTAAGAGTATTGTAATTTTATGTTACTGTATTATTTTAACATTGAAGTATTGTAATATTGCGCTTGTGTTGCTCTCTCTACACTGTTATGGAGGACTCGAGACGAGAGACAGCACATGTCCACTACAAGCCAATTCAGGACTATCTCTTTATTTTGTGCAGATAATAAACTGATGTCACACCAAATCCTTCAGCCTCCGTGGGTCATTCTAGGCAAATGAGAAGGCAAGACACACCGGTCACACATTCATAGCTGCTGTTTCTGGATGAAGAAATGTGTGTTTGAGTTCCATTAGAAAAATCATTTGTTTTTTCAGGAAAGAAACAATTATATATTGATTTAGTCCTGGTTTAGTCCCAGTCTAGATCAGTTGGACTTTGTACTGGTTTAGATCTGTTTAGTCCTGGTTTAGTCTGTTACAGGCCTGGACTGGCCAATCGGGAAAATCAGGAGATTTCACAATGAGACGATTTACGTGGCTCAGCTAAAGCCATGTCTCTCTCTCTCTCTCTCTCTCTCTCTCTCTCTCTCTCTGTCTCTCTCTCTCTCTCTCTCTCTCTGTCTCTCTCTGTCTCTCTCTCTCTGTGTCTCTCTCTGTCTCCCTCTCTCTCTCTTTGTCTCCCTCTCCTCTCTCTCTCTCTCTCTATATATATATATATAATTAAGGTTTTACTAAACATTTTGCCCATTTGTCCACAGTTTGACAGTTTTTGTAAAGTTCATAATGTCACTTCCTGGTTGAACATGAGCAGCAAATATGACACAGTTAGAGGTAATTCCACAGCTGTTACCATAGCAACCAGACTGTAAACAAGGCCAAAAAACAACAAAAATGACACAATAGTTATGATGTGACAAATAATAATACCTGATAACACCTATATTTTGTTAAATGACAGTTTAAACCAGGGGTGTCCAAACTTTTTCCATCGAGGGCCACATATTGAAATATAGACCAAGCGGAGGGCCACAAATCAATCGTGAAACATTGAAAAAAGCTGCATTTATCTGATGTTTTAAGCTCCACCACATCTACATTCAGTCTCAGTGCCTTAATATCAGGTCTGTGCTGCACCAAAATGTTAGTTATTTAGGTTAGAATTGTAGAAAATCTGAAATGTGCTGTAAATAGTACTTATCAGGACAATGTGGGCCAGTTCACCAGGAAGACTAAGGGCCAAGAAAAATTAGTCTGAGGGCTGCATTTGGCCCCCGGGCCTGAGTTTGGACATGCCTGGTTTAAACAAAACAAAGGACAGTCCCTGAAGTCATGCCCTGAAGAAGGTCCCACACGACTGAAGCTCACAGGCAAATCCCTTTTCTTTATTAAAGGGTTTTATACAGTCGGAGCGCCTCGGATTTTCAACAAATCCATTGATCGAAAGAATAAACACTAGACTAATCGACCAAAACAATGGTTAGCTGCAGCCCTGATGAGAACTTTCATAGTATGGAGTTCATTTAATGACACATGTATTTGCAAAGAACATCATAGTTTTGTACAAGTTATGTAGCCAAAAACAAATGTGAGCAGAAAAATCAGGTTTGCAAATAAAAAATGTGTAATGATGTGTATTTATATATTTTTGTAAAATGAAAATAAAAAGTTTGCAAAAAAAAAACCAAACAAAAAAAAAACACAAGGGAGCAGCGCAGGTGAAAAATGGGTATTACACAGGAAAATTAGAGTTGTGTCATTGAATTTTCCTCACTAATATATATTTTTTTGTGTGAAAAATGAAAAAAATGTCCTCCCCGTGTTACCATGGGTTCTCTGGCTCCTCCCACCGTCCAAACACATGACTGTGTAGGTTAATTGAGAACTCTAAATCACCCGTAGTGAATGAATGTGAGAGTGAATGGTTGTCTGTCCTTGTCTGTCTCTGTGTTTGCTGTGATGAGTGTCCACTGTCCAGGGTGTACCCCGCCTAAGGCCCAAAGTCACTGGGACAGGCTCCAGTCACCCGTGACCCCTAACGGGAACAAGAGGGAGAAAATGAATGAAAAAAAAAAATATATTTATTTGAAAATTGATTCAATTCCTGCAAACTTTTTATTTTTATTTTACAAATATATAAATACACATCATTACACATTTTTTATTTGCAAACCTGATTTTTCTGCTCACATTTGTTTTTGGCTCCTTGAAACTTTACATAATGTGAACAAAACTATTATGTTCTTTGCAAATACTTGTGTCATTAAATGAACTCCACATCATAGCCTTTAACACTGTGTGCTGTCGGTCCTTTTAGAGACAAATCGTTTGGTGAAAAGGCTGTCGTTCTGTGCCTTTGTCGTCCAATCAGAACTCAAACACAAGAACCACACCAGCTCAGGTCAAAAGTAAAGACTTTTTATTTGCATCTGCAGATTTTCATTTTAAAAATCACTTTAAATCCATAAAATAAACTTCTTTTCTCCTCAAAATGTAGAAATCAAAGTCAGCATTTGTCAGATAAACATATGGATAAAACTGGAGAGAATTATGGCATTTTGGATTTGGCCCCAGAAATTCACTGTCATTTAAAGGTGCACTGTGTCACTTTTCCTTTGTGTCTCCATGGAGATGTTATTACTTTTCCCAGAATGTTCCACGGTACAACATTAAAAGTATCTATTATTTATTCAATCTCAGATGTGTTTCTTGTTATAAATGACATTGATAAACATGCCTTCCATCCTGGTCTCCATGGAGATATGTTTCAGTTTAATGCTTCACTGCTGCACATTCCAGACAAATGAATGACAAAAGAACAAATAATACACAGTGCACCTTTAATGCATCAGTTAAACATCAACAGAAGTGGACGAAGTTACTTTTTAAGGCGAGACGCTGCAGGTGAACAGGACAAAAGTTTAAAAATATAAACGGTAACTTCTCCTGTAGTTTAGTCACATAAATGTAAGAAAAAAATGTCTTTCATCATGTCATGTTTTCATGTGGAAATAAGGCATTTTATGTGTGAAAATGGCCAAAAAATTGCGCATATTTGGGACATTTGAATCTGAAAAATGGACAGAACCAGGTTTAAATTTCTTGTTTCATTTTGTAACATATTAGTCACAAAAAATGTACAGAGTGGGTTTTGAAGATCTATTTAAGTAAACTATATTAGACTGAAAATTGTCCTAAAAATTAATATTGTGAATGTTGTTTCGAAGACATGAAACATTTGAACATTGAGTTTATTGTTTATAGTAAAAAATGCTGTAAAAAGAGCTGATCAAATGTAAAAATGTAAAAAAGTGATGTTGTAAACTTTCGAATAAGAGGATCAGGTGACTTTTCTGCACTTTTATGGTTAATTCTACAAACATTTCACGTTTATTTGAGTTTAGTTTAGTTTATTTCCAAAAGGGGACAGTGCAATTTCATAAAACACATGAATAAAACATGAGTAAAACAGACAGAATTAGACAAAGAGGCTATTTTTCATCTGTAGTCCCCGGCCATGATGTCAAAACGGCAATAAAACGGACAAAAACAGACACAACATCAACACAAAATATAATACAATATTTACAAAAATGTAGAGTGAGCGGCCAAATAGATTTTAGTGTGTGCATGTAAATGTGTTCAGCAGCCACTCTTGAGAATGTTTCTTAAATGTTTTGTAAGAGGAGAAGTGTTTAATGGTGTCGGGTGCACAGCTCTCACTAATTTGAGAATTAAACCTCAACAAACACGTTTAGAGACATGTTTTAACACATTCCTGTTGAACCGACATCAAACCGTCTGAATATCGTTCTCAGGAAACGCTGAAAAAATGCACAGATATTCATTTTTGTCCATGTCACCTACACTTTATCCTGACGGAAACGTTTAAAGTATTTTCTGATTCTGTCTGTTTCAATTCTCTAACACCTGCATTTTTGAAACTTTTGACAAACGAACTTGTGTCGCATCTGTACATTTCCCGCTCTGGTGTTTGTGGGGTTTTGTGACGGCGGCGATAAAACACGTTTATGACTGAAGCTCGTGAAAGAATAAACGGAGCTAAAGTGGCTCTTATCAGGTCAAAGGCAGACGTTTATCATCCAAGTCTGGATTCATTCATACTTTTAAAGTCACACATCCTTCATTTTCCTTCACTTTTGTCTTAGAGTTTCAATGATTGTTGTAAACTACTCTGACAAAAACAAAAAATAAGTATCAGCTAAATCTATCTATTTAGTTACTCCACACAATCTGCAGATGGTAATAAATCTAACACCAACAACAGTAACTCCTCAAACGTCTGTTTTTGATCGTTTTACAGATGTTATTTTATTCTGGTCAAACTGGTACTTCTAAATGAGATAAACTTTTCATTTTTCTCGACTCATTTAAAGTTTACAACGTTTTATTTCACAAAACAAATGTTTTTATTGAAAGTAAATTACAAAAACATTTAAATCATTGTGTGACACTGAGCAACTTTTACAAATTATGATTAAAACTCAACAAAGATTTACAAAGTGAAACAAAGAGAACAAACATGTTTTAACTGATGTAGATTTAGATGAAATAAGTAAATCACTTTTACTTTTTTGATTACTGTATTAAAAAGAAATGCAAAAATGTCCAGCTCAATTTCAATATCACATTTATGTAAAAAACTGTCTTGTTTTAATGAAGAGAATGTAATTGTCATCACAAAATAACAGTAGTTCCTTTAATATTTCCATGTGATCTTAAACTAGTGCAGATAAAAACCAAGAACATTTAAAAATGATTCAGAAAAAGGTTAATTCTCCTGTTTTTGTGTAATTCATTTTTAGTATTGATTTTTGTTCAAATGAGTGTCTTCAAAACTAAAATGGATTGGAATCTAGAGATCAACTTTTTGGACAAGCCTCAAGAGTCTTTTCAACTTTTCTCTCATTAATTAAATTTAAAAGACACAGATTTGATCCTAAACTTTAGAGAACAAAGCTGTTATTTGAGTTTAGGGAAATGTGCCGTGTCTCCAGGAATATTCCAGTAAAACCTGACTCCAGTGTAGAGCGTCTGAGTGAAAGTCGTCTGGACTCTGTGCAGGAGGCTCATGGTTCTTTCAGAGACGCTGTAAAACGCCAAAACCCCTGCACTGTGGTCCAGGTAAACCCCGATTCTGGACGAGACCGGACCTGAGACCTGGGACTGGACTGAGTTAAACAGAAATGAAGGACTGGTTTTGTCACAGATTAAGGCCCAGGATTTATCATTGAATCCAAATCTACATTCATTATTGTATCCTTTTCTCTGAATATCTTTGTATGAAACTGCTATATAAACCCACCCCCCGCTCCACTCCACCTCCCAGTAACAGCGGCCCGTCAGACTCTCTCTGCTCAGGACCTGACACCTGTGACTGAATCTGTCTGGATGATCAGGATAACTCTGGACTTTACTCATAAATGTCACTCTTCTGTTTCCATCAGACAGAGACAGTCTGGTGTTTGCTGTGTTTGGGTCCAGAGTGATGTCTGTAGAATATTGTAAGAAGTCGTCTCTGGTCCTGGGTTCAGCTGGTGACAGTAAAACATCGACTGGACTCAGAGCCAGTGAGACGTTGGTCAGACCCTCCTCCAGAGTGAGCTGGAGTTTGTCCCTGAGCGCTGACACAGCTCTGGTCACTTCCTCAAAGTGGCTCCGGGGCCCTGTCTGAATCCTGGCTGGCTCTGTGCTCTGTGTGTCTGTGGACAGTGAAGCGTAGAGCTGTAGAAACTGGTTGTGGTCGGGGCTGAGGGACAGTGTGTCCAGCTCAGAGATGCTCCTCTTCAGCTCAGTCACGTCCCGCTGCAGTTGGTCCTGGAGCTCTTGGACTCGGCTCAGTTGGGTCTGCTCCTGGGAGCGGATCTGCTGCTCCACTTCAGAGCGTCTTTTCTCCAGGAGAAGGGCCATCTCTCTGAAGCTGTCCCCGCTGCGCTGCACTGCTGTCTGGGCAGAGCGGCTGATGTCCTGGGCCTCCTGTTTGAGCCTCTTCAGGTCTGTCTCTTTGTCCTGGAGGCTCTGGACCAGCAGGGCCTTCCTGTCCGGCAGCTCTGCCTGTCTCTGGGCCCTCTCTGCTGCAGCCGACACTATGTCGTGGCCCTTGTGCTGGTCCACACAGAGAGAGCAGATGATCTGCTGGTCGCTGCGGCAGAATATCTCCTTCACTTTGTGGTGTTGAGAGCAGATGTTTTCCTGGAGCTTGTGGGACGGCGCCACCAGCTGGTGTTTCTGTAACGCTGCAGCATCATAATGAGGCTGGAGGTGGCTCTCACAGTACGAAGCCACACACTGCAGACAGGACTGGACAGCTTTCAGCTTCCTCCCAGTGCACACATCACAGGACACATCCTGAGGTCCGGCATAGCAGCGGTCAGCAGGGGGCGCTGTGAGCCCAGTCTTCTTCAGCTGTTCTACTAAACCTGCTAACATGATGTTTTTGATGAGGACAGGCCTGGGGCTGAAGCTCTGGCGACACTCGGGACAGCTGTAGAGCTGCTTCTCGTCCTCTTGGTCCCAGTGGTGTTGGACACAGTTCCTGCAGTAGCTGTGTCCACAGGGAATAGTCACCGGATCCTTCAGTAGATCCAAACACACGGGACACAAAAAGGCTTCTTGGTCGAGTGCTTTCTGCGCCATCTCTCCTGGATCAGAGCGACTGAGAGTTTGACTTTCAGAGAAATGAAACTTAAGAGTGAGTGAGAGCAGTGGGAGGAGCCAGGCTGCACCACAGCTCTGTGTAGATCTGAGGAGGAAGCAGGAAGCACCGAGCTGCAGCGCTTTAAAGACACAGACACATTCAGCACAAGTAAACATTACAAAAGATAATAAAAGAGGGTCTAAAGTCTAAAGGATCAGGTCGATAGAGCTTTGGTGTGAGGAGGCAGCTTTTCTTATCAACAAATATTACATTCATAGCTGCTGTTTCTCAATGAGGAAAAGTTTGATTAGAAAAATCATTTGTTTTTTATTTCATCAAAGAAACAATTATTTATTGATTTAGTCCTGGTTTAGTCCCAGTCTAGACCAGTTGGACTTTGTCCTGGTTTAGATCTGTTTAGTCCTGGTTTAGTCTGTTACAGGCCTGGACTGGCCAATCGGGAAAATCAGGAGATTTCGCAATGAGACGATTTACACGGCCCTGCTGCCCAGAGTAAAGCCTTGTGTCTCTCTCTCTGTCTCTCTCTCTCTGTCTCTCTCTCTCTGTCTCTCTCTCTCTCTCTCTCTCTCTCTGTCTCTCTCTCTCTGTCTCTCTCTCTCTGTCTCTCTCTCTCTCTCTCTCTCTGTCTCTCTCTCTCTCTCTCTCTCTGTCTCTCTCTCTCTGTCTCTCTCTCTCTCTCTCTCTCTCTCTCTGTCTCTCTCTCTCTCTCTCTGTCTCTCTCTGTCTCTCTCTCTCTGTCTCTCTCTCTGTCTCTCTCTCTCTGTCTCTCTCTCTGTCTCTCTCTCTCTGTCTCTCTCTCTCTCTCTCTCTGTCTCTCTCTCTCTCTCTCTCTCTCTGTCTCTCTCTCTCTGTCTCTCTCTCTCTCTCTGTCTCTCTCTCTCTCTCTCTCTCTCTCTCTCTGTCTCTGTCTCTCTCTCTGTCTCTCTCTCTCTCTCTCTCTCTCTCTCTCTCTTTGTCACAAACAGTGGTCCAGAGCCTCTCTCTGATTGGCCCATCCAGCTGTCTGTCTGTTCAGTAAACTCTGGTCTGTTTCTGATTGGATACAGGCCTACAGGTCCGTCCTTGTCGGCCTTTTCATTGGCTGCTTTTGTCTGCTGTCAGATGATTGGTTGTGTGTGTAGTGGGCGGGAGTGTTGTTGTTTGTTGTGTCACACGTCGATAGACTGAGTTTTTGTCTTTTCTATTTATTGTTGTTTGGTCAAAGAGCAAAGCGCTCCACATCCAAAACAAAAAAGTCAAATCTATGTTATTTGAGCAGGTGTAGAAGCCAAGGCTTATTGTGCCCTTCTCTCCAATCCATAACACTTTGGTGGAGATTTATCAACGTTCAATTACATCTATGGACATAAATGCATTCATCAACAACACAAAGTACATGATACTGGACAGCAGTTTATCAAATATTATCTATGAGTTTTCCAGGTATCACAGCAACAAGATACATTTTTATTCTGATAAATATCTTTCCATTAATATTTTCTTAAAGACTCTTTTAAACTGAAATAAAGACGTGGATTTTTTAAATTGTTTTCATGACGTTAAAGAGGTTAAACGGCTGCAAAACGATTCCAAGATCACGGGAATCACAGAAAATCACTCGGAAAGAATCTCCTTCCTGAAACTCACGAAATCAAACATTAAATTTCAGTTCACGACTCAAAATAACTGAACAAATCTGGATCAAATGTTGAAACGTTTGAAGTGCGTTTGACAGGTTTTTATGATTTTCTAATTTTGACTTTATTTGGTGGATTAAAGTGAGACTCTACAGGCAAAACTCATTTTTTGTCTTTTGTTCAGTTTGTTCTAAACATATCGACTTTAACGTGGAAACAACAAACGTGTCCAATCTGCTCCTAAAGATGTTTAATTCTTCCATTGAATCCACTTCATCCATAGATTTCTCTGGGACATTGTAACTTCAAAGGACGTTTTCTTAAATTACATTTTTGTCCCTCGAGACATAAAGATCAGCCTTAAAGTAGATCCACACAAACTGTACAATCTGGACTCAACAAGATTTAGACCAAACGAACAGAAGGATTTGTTGAGATCTGATTCTAAAACTGATTTATTAAAGTTTTAAGTTTAAAAAAAATACACAAACATTAGAAAGATTTGCAGTCCAATCTAGTTTCAAAAACTAGTCAAAAAATAAATAAGAAATCCAAAATCCCCTCCGTAAATTTTTTTGTAACTAATATTTGTACAAAATGAACCAAGAAATTTAAACCTGGTTGTGTCCATTTTTCAGTTTTAAATGTCTCAAATATGTTTATTTTTGACAGTTTTTTCACATAAAATGCCTTATTTCTACATGAAAACATGACATGATGACAAACTTGTAATATATTATTTTCTTACATTTATGTGACTAAACTACAGGAGAAGTTTACAATTGATATCTTTATATTTAAGGTTTTTTCCTATTCACCTGTGGTGTCTTGCCTTAAATCCAAAATGAGGCAAAATAATAATTTTTGGCCAATTTTCAGTCAAATCTAGTTCACTCAAAAACTGAATAATGATGTTTTTATAACTAAAATGTGAAAAAAATGAACCAAGACATTTAAACCTGGTTCTGTCCATTTTTCAGATTTAAATGTGTAAATATGTGATTTGGGCTGTTTTTACACATAAAATGCCTTATTTCTACATAAAAACATGACATAAACATAAAACTTGTAATATATTATTTTCTTACATTGATGTGACTAAACTACAGGAGAAGTTTACACTTGGTATCTGTAAATTTAAGATTTTTTCCACTTCACTGCAGCGTCTTTAATAGTCGTTGTAAATATAAATTAACCTTTTACACCGGGTCCATCAGGTAGTAGCTGTTTGTGGAAAAAACTGTAAAAATCTGTTGAAAATTCCAGGAAGTAAACAAACTGATGACATCACACTGGGGAGACAAAGGTTATGCACGATTTACACAAAATAAAATCACTTTTTTGACCCTTTAAAGGGCCCCTGAGGGTCGGACTATTCATTTGACTAAAATGTGGTTAGGATAAATATATTTAAAAGTCTGATAAAATACTTTACAAGTTTTATCACGGTTTAACAATAGTTTAGGTTTTTAATTTTACTTCCTGAATAAATGATGACATCACACTGGGAAATTACCATAGCAACCACACTGTTCACTGGCCAAAACTCCTCTAATGTCACAGGTTTATGAAGAAGAAAAACACATGAACACCTTTTTTGTCGAATGAATGTATCAAAGGATAAAAAAAAGGAGTTTCTTTTGTCTAAATTATGCATAACCTTTGTCTCCCCAGTGTGACGTCATCAGTTTGTTTACTTCCTGTACCTTTTTACAGATTTTTCAACTTTTCTCCGCAAACGGCAACTTGATTGGTGCCAAACTATAATTTATATTCACAACAGGTTTTAATACACTGAATGAAGTCAAAATAAGAAAATCAGGAAAAGCTGTCATACGCACTTTAAAGTCTATTTGAAGGTTCTCAATTTTTATTTACTAATTTATTCAACTATACGGCCTCTCCTTGTTTTTTTATTTGCGTTTTCATCTGTTTTACATGTGAAGCCTCTTTGAATGTCATGAAAATCCATATCAATAACAATGGCCTATTACAACTAGAGCTGCAATTAACGACTATTTTGGTAATCGATTAGTCTAGCGATTGTTCATTGTAGTCGTTTAGAACGCAAAAGACCCTTGACAATTCAAATTTTACTCCATTTTACCCAGACAAAGCTGAAGTGAAGGCGTTGGACGACAATTTGGTGAAAAATATTTAAAGATGAACAAGTATTTTAATCAAAAACACATAATTTACAAGTTTCCTGTGTGTTTTTGTGTCATTCCTGCTCCGTCTGAGTCATAAAACGTCTTCTTTCAGCTCATAAACGTTTCGGAGTCTGAGTATCGACCTGTTTAAAGTGCGTATGACAGGTTTTAACGGTTTT